>CM057815.1:22835994-23000994 GCA_030067965.1 Latrodectus elegans | reverse complement strand
AAAATGGGTCTCTATATGATTAAAAGACTTCGGTTAAAAATATCATGGCTATTTAATTGAACACCAGAAATTTAATTATGAGTTAAAATATAAGTATTCTAAACGATAAAATTAAAAATATAAGATTTTGAATTAAATAATTATTAAAACTTTAGAAATTTGAATTAGCTCTAATTTTGCCGAATTTTGTGGGCAGCAGCTTAATAAAAATTATTACTCAAACTCTTTATGAAAATATAACTATCAATCAGAGATTATAATAAAAATGTTTTGATTATCTATTTATTTTTCTTATAATGAACTGCAGTTTAAAAGAATTTAACAACGAATATGCTTGTAATTATAATTGACTAGTAAGAAAAAGATTAATGCAATACAATTGCATAATGCTTCAAGCGATTTTTTTCATTTTCCTACAACTGAGATACGAAATTAAATCTACAAGACAAAAAAAAAAAAAAAAAAAAAAAAAAATGTAATTTATAATTAATTTTTTTTTCGTCCAATACCTAAGATATTTACTGGAGAAAAGTATACATTCTTATTAATGTTTGGAAGGACATTATATATATATATATATATATTGCCAAGAATGATTGTCTTCTTGGCTTGTTATTTCTGAAGTACTTTCTCATCGTTTTACATAACATTTCAATAATTTTTATTTTTAAAAATCAAGTACGCTTGTTGAAGTTTTCAAAATAATTAATTGCTAAAAATATGTAATGTTTACCAAAATTTGAAATTTCTTCAAGTTTTTTTTTATAAAGTAGTTTAGCATTATCTACATTTATATCATTATTCTCCAACTTTAAACGTGAATGCAAGAGAAAATATTTTAAGAGAAATATTAAAATCAAAATTGAGTTTAAAATAGTTTTTATGTAATATCTATATGATCGTATAAATTTGAATTTTTTTTTATACTCGAACATTAATTCCTGTATCATAGATTAATTAATGTTTTCCCGCTAGAAATGTGATACATCTCTATTCTTTTCATTGAAAAATTCACAATTTTTAATTTTATTTCTCGTTTTTTTTAGATGTAGAGCTCAGAGTTAAAAATTTAAGAAATGCTCTTCTATTTTTTTTTATTAATTACCTCAATAAACGTGGCTAAAAATAGAGAAAAAATTAAGAATTGGGATTAAAATAGAAAAGGAAAGTATCATTATTTTGAAAAGTGTAATTTTGAGATTTACTTAAATTTAAGTATGGATTATAGCTAATAATATAGAGTATAATTGCAGCGGTGTATGTTTTTAATTACATTGTAAATTCAATTCAAATTTTAAATCCAGAACAATAATGATTGATATAATTTTGTATACTTATATATACCTTTAAAGTCCCAGAAACGATTTGAGATTTTAAATTCAGTAATTTACCCTTAAAAATTACTCTAGATTTGCGAAACAATTTTCAATATTCCTCCAAAACGCTTAATTATAAATTTTGTAATTATTTTCTCTAGCATGTTTTCATATTATAAATGACACAAACAAAAGTGCTTAGTTGCGCGTTGAGTCTTAACACTGTAAACTGATGAGGTTTTTCTAAGCGATAGGAAGCATTAAGAAACCATTGATTGTGAAAAACCTCTTTACCCATTTAGGCTTAACGGTTTTTTGTTCTTTCGGCAATCGCGGAATTAGTGACAGCTGTTTTGCTCGAACCACTGGACCTTCAAGCAGCTTGATACTCAGTCGGTCAGTGATTTAAAGAAAGTAATGGGGAAAATGCTGCCGAGGTCTCTGCACTCAGCTTCAAACTGAAAGGTTAAATATAGCCGCGAGCGGTCTTTATTGAATTCTGGTTTCCGTATTCACTTTATCAATACGATCTTAACAAATTGTTTCGAATTAAAAGGAAGAAGTGTAAACAAAATCAACACTCTCTGATAAGTCAAATGAATATTATTTCCTTTATCTGAGTACTTATTATTTTAATTGAAAAATTTGAATTTATACATAAACATTATATAAGTTAAAATCTTCAAAATGATGAAAAACATACATTGAAATGGTTGAAATTTTGTGATTTTTATAATTAATTTATTTTGTAGAAGCATTTAATGTAAATAAGCTTGAAATAAAATAAATTTGTTTGTTTATTAGAATTGGAATGGTCTTATCTTTTTAAGCCTCTTTGTATTTTTAAAATAATATTTTTATTATTTTCAAAACTATCATAGTTTATAGTTTATAATTTCAGATTCGAAATCAAGACAACGAGTAGTTGAATCCAATAGATAATTTTGTGTTTGAATTTAGTATTTTTGTGAGCTGTAACTAGAGAGAGAAAGAGAAGCAAATTTAAATTATTCTAATTATAAGAATTTAAAATTGCATTATTAGTTTAATCTAAAGTAGACTTTAAATAAAAATGAGGTTTAATTAAATATGCATTTAGTTTAACATGTAAAATAAAAAACTCTTATACCGAAAACTACAACAATTGCATCGTTTAATATATTTCTAAACTGAAATGCGCTTAATAAAATTTTTAAACATTTGCAAAATCATTCAAATCTCTTAAAGAAATCGCAAATTATTTTTTTTATTGAAAACTTTTATGTGAACTTATATGAATTACTTATATAAAATACTTAAATATTATTTTAATTTTAACAAGATAATTACCAATTATCTTGTAATTTAAAAGATTTATTTCACATAGCATTCTCAAAAATATCTGATATTTAATTTAATGCTGTTATGCAAATTAAAATTAGTTTCTTTTTTTTTTAACAGAATTGTATACGTAAAGAAGTAAAACTTGAAATCATAGATTAGTTCATGGATCAATAAAATTATAATTGTAAGAAAAATTAAAAAAATATAGTGCTTGAAAATGAATATAAGAGATAAACGACATATCATTTAAATGGATAGTATTAGAAACATTCAAATTAACATATGTTTTTTTTGTGAAAATTAATTTTTATTTAAACATTTAGTAAAACAGTTAACTATAACTGTATCTCCAAAGAAATCTTTTGTTTTTATGTTTTCTGTGAAAAATTAATTTTTATATTTGTTTCTTGCGATATGTGTTTTATATGTTTTTGTAAACATATGTTTTTTGTGAAAAATTAATTTTTATTTAAACATTTACTGAAACAGTTAACTGCAACTGTATCTCTGAAGAAATCTTTTGAAAAGCAGTGCGTTCTACACTTACCACTTTCACCCAATCATGAAGCCACCTCCTTGTGACATGGTTTCCGGTGTTAGGAGTCAAAAGTCCCAATGAGGTGATGTATTAATACGAAAACTATACCGTCTCGACGCATTGAGAATCAAAATTTTTTGGTATTGTAACTATTCCTATTCGCGCAGCCCTTCCCCTATCATTACCTACTTCTTGGTTCAGCTTCGTTAGGTTTTCCTTTTACCTTAAACCGGTTCCCCGCCCTGCGACACACTCTCAGCTGACTGGGAAGGAGAGTCGATCCCTGTCCAGCATCCCTCCACCAACAAACTGGACGACGATGTTCACCTTCATCACCTTCTGGATGCAACTAACTCCAGATGCAACATGCTTGAAGCGATAACAGATTTACTTAGTTATCCCATGCTTTGTATTTGAAGGATTTATTAGAAAATTCCAAGAGCATGCATTCCACTAACATTGATGAGCAAGTTTATTGATGAATTTGTGATATCGTCTTTGGAGTGTAAATATGGAAATATTTTATTTGGACCTACATATATGCGTGCAGTAAGCATTTTTGTGAGTTTCTATTGTATTAATTTCCTTTCAGAACGGGCTTGTAGATGATAGAATTATTATTTTTCAGTTTTTAAAAGCCTTTGATGATTAATATTAGAAAATTTTGATAATTGCTATTAGACAATATATTAATGGTAGAGAATTTTAAATTTTAGGTTCGAAGGCTAACGAACGCAGTAAAAGGTTTTGAGCAATAATCAATTGAACTCATAAGAGTATTTGATTCGTTAAGAAATCTGAAAATATTTATTTTAGATCAATGAAGAATAGCAAAAAAAATTAAAGATCTACTAGCTAATTAAACAATATCTAATGTTCTAATTCAACGATTATTTAGATGTAAATTTGATTGTTTGCCAAATATGTTAGTGAGTTATCATAAAATTTATAAGTTTTAAGTGTTAAAAATTAGAAAAGTGTTTAGTTCATACATAAAAAAAAAATGTAAAGAGTGTGTCGATTTCATATTCATATATACATCCTATATCAACATTTTGAAGATACTGCAAAAAAATATGACAAGTTAATCCACCAATTTTTAAGTTTCACAAAAGCAGTATGTTAAGCGAAATTTAAGCCAAGATAATGCTTAATTTTAGTTTCCTGAAAGTGTGTAATACAGTTTGTGGTCTGAAAATAGAAATTATGATATGAATAAAAATATAATCGATTATGATCCTGATCAGCCTTCAGACAATTGAAGTAAAAATAGAGTTTTATTTCCTCTTGATCAGTGGCAATTTGCTGAGGCATTCGATCTGTCAAATATTCCGGGATGATCCTCTCTGGATTCGATAAACTTTGTTTCAGTAAATGACCTCCAAGTTATTGTCCTGGAGTTTCGAAATAAAATATTCTAAAAGCAACAGCACTGGCCACTTTCCTCAGTATTCTATTCTACATTTGGATTCTGTTGCCAAACAAGCTTTAATCCTTAAATCCAAGAAACAAAAGGATTGAAAATGGGAGGAAACTTTTAACACGAAGGGAAAATTTATTTGTGTGCTTCGTGATACCACCCCACGCTGTCGAATAAGGTGAGTGAACTATGCATAAAACTTCAGCAAATTTAAATAGAATAATTGTTTTTAGTGATAAAAAGCATGAAATTATTCTGTCACAAATTTACTTGTAAATTTTGAAATAATTACAATTATAGAATAACGTAGCCTTCAAAAATTATGAATAAAAAGAGTAGATTTTATGTATACCAATGTGTTAATTCACCTATCTTGTTTTCCAAAAACTGTATTTTAATTTTAATTTCTAAATAATATAGATTAAAAATAAATAAATTCTGCATTCTTTATATATAATTGACTTTTTATACACTATTTTAATCATGTTAATTAAGCTTATAAAAATTCTATTTCTTATTTGTTTTCCTTACGTTATCATAATTTCTACATTTATTTGAAATTTACGTGTTTTTATGTTTAACGGGAAAAACGTTTTTATGTTAATCGTGATAAGTACAAAGTGGTAATATATCAAATAATCCCCGAAACTTTTTCTTCCATAACAATTACTACCTTTTAAGTGAAATTAAGGTAAATTAAAATTATGAGAGAAATTGTCATACTCAAGCTTTATTTGTATAAAAAAGATACTTAAATATTACAAGTATCATAAATTATGGATCCATAAAAGCTAAGTTCATTTCGACTGTATTTTGGATCATTTATTTGCTTATTTATCCTTAGAGATGTTTTAGAAATAATAGTTGTGGCAATGTTTCTTTATGGTTTGAATTTCATTTTGCAAAAATTAAGGTAATTTTCGTAAATTATTATATTGAATACATTCATGAAATTTTTTAAATGTGTAAAGTTTTAGAAGTAAACCAGAATGATTTATTTAAAGATATATTGATTGCATTTAAGTTTGGTTTATTTTTTAAATTTATTTATATATTTGTATAAGAATAGAATACAATAAAGTTAAACTTTTAGTTTTGAAGTCACCCTATAAATATATTATTTTCAACACAGATATATTTTATTTCATCAAATAAACTGCAAATCGTTTCATTAAATTTATATTGTACAGAAAAAAAGCTTGATAAAATAAATTGAAATGTAGTTAGTAATAAACTTATTACTTATTATGAAGTATTAAAGAAAATTTATTTAACATTTAAATTGTTTTGTTATAAAATGTCCATAATTCAGCATCTAACTTACCATTTGTAAATAAAGGTATGCAAAATCCTATATAGCAGAAGTGACTCGTACTCATATTTATTACTCATATTTAAAATAACCTTTTTGAAAGTAGAATTAAATATTAGAATTGCCATATATAGTAAAAATGTCAACATAAAATGTAATTTGTGTTGTGTTTTTAAATCTTCTTCGAATTTTCATATAAGAAATATTTTTATTCACATAATTTCGAGTTTATTTTCCTCAAACAGAAGGAACTTACAAAAACAATTATTTTACAACGTGTATAAAAATCGATATTATAGAATTATAGCTCAAACAGAATTCAAATTTGAAATAAAAATATTTTGACAATCACAAGAAGAATATGTTGTGAAAGATGTAAATAAAAGCTGATAATTTTTCAGTCAATGTGATAAATACACATCTGCAAATTAGGCAGTTTTAATAGAAGATGGATTTTTCAAATTCATATTTATTATTTCAAATCAATATTCCAGCTCTGAATCTTAATCATGACCAATTTTAAAAGTTATATGATTAGATTTTAAATTAATCGTTGATGAATGATCATAATAAATAATTTTGTTTAAAACATATTTTTGTAAAACTACACCTTCTTAATTATAATTGATGCATACTTAAAATAATGATTTTAAAACTATCGATGATAATGAGTTAAAATCATATTTCGAGCTCTCCAAACCTATGCTCAATTATTATTGTTTTCTGAAGTTCATAAAATACAAAATAATGGTTTTTCCATTGATCGAAGAAGATATTAACGATAGAATAAGTGTAAAAAATAATAAACAAAATTTGTTTCAACATTTTAATGAAAAAATCCCAAATTCTATCGTGTTTTGAAATTTAATGAGATTTAATATTTAAAATGTAATTAATAAATTACATTGAAGAAATAATTTAATTGGAGCACATTTCGATGGTAAAATGCTTAACTCTTAAGTGTTTCACGTAAATTATAAAAAATTATAAATTTGTATTTGTAGTGTAAGATATTCATCAGAGTTGATAATTTCTACACAGATAAAAATGAAATATAAGAGTAAGGTTGGTATAAAGGAAAAAAAAAAACATTTTAAAATATATATTGGACAGAAAATATTTTTCTTATAAATATTTGGTTGAAAATTCTATCTAATTTTGCATTGATAGATTGAAATAATCTATCAAATTTCGAATTCTGGGCATAATATAATGTTACTGATAAAACTAATTCAGATTATCTCAATACAATTTGATTTAAAAATAATTAATCAGTTGCTAATTCTTTCATTTTTAGTGGAAATATACATTATATACTTATTTAACAGCGCTTTCTTTTTAAAAAACGTAGTTTTTAAACTATGAAAATGTTTATAATAAGTTAAAAGATAGTAAACAGAATCTATCTATCCTTTTAAAATAATAATATAAAGACATCGAAATAAGTATTTTAATACCCATGGTATTTTATTAATAAGAAACTAATGGAATATTAAGAGACTATTTTATTATTTTACAATAATAATTAAATAATATTGGAGTATCGTTTATAGAGACCTCCGTGAAAATATTTCTTAGAGATACAATACTAAGTATCTCTAAGAAAAATTTCAGGAATGATACAAATACTAACTGAAACAATTTTTTCAAACAATTGCCCTTAATAATAAATAATTTCATTGAAGCCAGTTAATAAGAAATTTATTGCGAGATAAAAAAAAATTAAAAACTAAATTTATTGGAAGATTTTTTATAAATCAATTGAAAAAAAGACGAGTCTACTGTTCCAATCTCATTATTTATGGAACAGTAGACTCGTCTTTATAATTTATAAATCATTTATACTTATAAATTATTTTATTAAATAATTTATAAGTATGAATTTTTTCATTTCGCACACCAATTACAGCAAAATAAATAAAAATGCATTCTTTTTAATTGACTACTTTCGGTGTTACTACTAATCTTTAATTATTAGTTTCATGACCCGTTGGCTGTAATTTTAATAGCTTTTCCTACAGTTAAAATAAATAAAACACACTTTTGCAGCAATTTCTGTCATTAAATTTATTTAAATATTGTTTTCAAGATAGCGTACTAACAATTTTATGGAGGTTTCATTGAATAATTTACATTTTTAAGTATAAGTCATAAGATCACAAATCACACATAAATATCATTCAAAATATCATTTTGGATATTTATTCTCAATCATATACACGAATAGATTCCCAATCGATGATTTAAAACTGACAAGTGTTAATTATAATACCACAGATGACCTCAACCTCTCAGCAAATGACACACCACTTTGCATAAAACCACATTTGCAAAGTCACTCGTGTCGAGTTCTTAAACCACTTAGGAAAATCGAACGCTTTTGGAATACAAATGGCTTAATTCACGTGATATTTTATGAAACGGATGTTTTGAAAGAAAAAAAAACATAACAATATAGAGAAAACATAAAGAATTAAACGAAACTCACACACAATTTCTAGAAATATAGAAGGAATTGGCAGATTTCCGGATAAGATATTAAATTAAACATAGATTTTATAAAAATCACAAAATCGGATTGAGGATTCTGTAAAGATTTCATAGGTTACAGGTATGTTGTTTATTTACAAAAGATAAAAATTTTTTTATAAGATTAATTATTAAAACCACCAAATATTGAGTAAAACGTTCGACAGTGTAATTTAAAATTAAAATGCTACAATTTTTTATAACATTCAAACTATAATAGTTGTTCATAGAAATAAACCAATTAAAAACTCCGTATGAAAAAAGAGAACTCAATAAATCAAATAAACTCTGTTTATTTAATAGAAAAATATATCAAATTTTTATGCCATTATTTGCACTTATATCATTTTATGACATAAAAGTATAAATTAGTCGTTGTCAGGAAAATCTTTTAATAAGAATGCTTAATTTCTAAAAATATTTAAGTCATTTATACATAATATTTTTGTAAAATTTTCTTATACCAATTATTTCTTGATTTTAATAATATAGACATTAGATCGTAAATGCATAGTTATTAATAGAAATGCATTTTTGCATTCATACGATATGGAATTACGTTTAGAGGCATTTTTCAGCTTAAAACAATAATATAAAAATCTGAAAACAAATTTCTTTTATATTAATTACTGATTTACAACAGAATTTTAAGATTATAATTTCAATTGAAAATAACACGAAGAATCATAATTATGCATAATTGCAACTACATATGCTAAATCGAGATTCTATTTAAATTACACATAAATGTTCGGGTAAACCATAATAATAGAATTACCATAATAATAGATAAACCATATAATAGAAAAAAATTATTATTTAACATTTTAAAAATTTCTTTCCATTTTGGTAAATATTAAACTGTGAATTTGAATCGACACAAAATTACGAATAACTTTATTCCTGCAAAAAGTTATTTTTAGAAATCGATAGTTTTATTCACAGAATTCTTTCCAAAATTAATACTATGAACACTTAAGGTGATAAAAGCATTCAAATTGACGCTAATTAATGAAAAGATTAAAATTCAGGCGATATAATTTTAGATATAATTATCTAAACTTTTAGAAGAATGCAAAAAATCGAAAAGTTATCAATTTTAAAAACCTAAATGAAAGTATTCTCAAAAACTTCCTAAATCAAACAGGTTCTTTACCAAATATAAAAATTAACATATAATTTTATCAAATATTAAGATTTTTAGATAATATTACATTTATAGATTATTTATTTAGAAGAAATAATCAAAATTTATTATAAATAAAGTGAGAAATGATAATTTTTACTTAGAACAAACTTTAAAAGAATGGGTATGTTAACATTTTTTTATGAGATGATTTACACTACATAAAATTTCTCTCAAATAAAAATTTGAATGTAAAAATACATTTCAAACTATTGTTATTTATTACTTAAACTATTCCAAATTTATACAGATGCACTTTTTAAAATCTAAAAATGATTTACAGAAACATCTGAGCTAAAAATACAATTTAATTTAAGTAACTATTTTTCCTTTTATATAAAAGTTTTACGTACTGTAGAGATTTTTATCCCAATGACATAATTTTTTTGGCTGTAAACTATAAATCAAATTTGTGAATGCTCTGGATGTGTCTTTTTAAAATTTAAAAATAAATATAAGGTTTTCGCCAAAAACTCCTTAAGTCATTCAATGAACTGTATAACGAAGTTATAGTTCATTTATGTTTGAGAGAACTGAAGCAATTGACCCAAATTTGGCGATTGATTTTGTGGACTGCGCTGACCGATGTAAGATATTTACTTTACCGATGTAAGATATTTACTTATATAATGACTAACAGAAAATATTTACTTAAGTAAATGTAAGAAAGTATTCTGTATTTGAATGTTTTGTGGTCTAATCCTTTTTTGTGACAAATAATGTAAGATTTTATGTTATATTCAAAACATGTATATTTGTGATATAAATTTAATATTTATATTAAAATGATTAAGTTTAATTATTGCTTTTTTGTATCAAAACTGATAATTAATAATAATTTTTTTGTAAGAGGTAATCTATGAATAAGAAAATTGAGCAAATTGTATTGTTTGCTGAAAATTTAATGTACATGTATTTTATGTTCCTAATTAAAGTATAGAATGAATGTGTTTGCAAGCAAAAATATAAAAATGGAATAGTAGAATTTTTTTACATGTTGCAATTTTACGTAAATTGTAAAAAACATCTTATTTATAAAGAAGAAAACATCTAGAATTTAAAAAACTTTCACATGCTAAGGTTTTATTAAAATAATTAATTATAATGTAAAAGTAATGTTTCAAACGAAAGTAAATACAATTCTAAATATTCCATTGAATATTTTTTAAATGAAATAGTGATTAATTTTCAAAGCAAACAATTTCGAATATTTTCAAGAAAAAACATTTAAATTTTTTTCACCAGAAATTATAATTTTCTAGTAATGACAAATTGTTGTAAAAATGGAAAAAGATTGATTAAAAAGTTATAAACTGAATTTAAAGAAAATGTAGAAGAATTTCTAAGAGTTTTTTAATTACTTAGCTGCTAATATTTTAGATAAGAGTTTTATAAATATGCTGCAGAAAATTGAACACGAAAAATAGATTTTCAAGAGTTTGGAAAAGGATAAAAAATATTGTGTTCTAAATTTAAAGTAAAACATGATAGATGAAGAAGAGATGAACAAGCTAAACACTTTAGCTTATTTATATAGCATTTCTTTTATTTATTATAGATTGTGATTTATTGAAACTAACATTCAGAGTTATTGAATTCAATAAAGATTTGTAAATTTTAAAAATCAGTATCTAAAATGATAAGTATCCTACTAAAATTTGAAAACTTCACGTAATTTTTTCATGAAATTTTAAATTTCCTTTTTTATTTCGCTTCTTTATTCTTAAGAAAACATTCTTCTTCATAATTTATAGTTTGATAATATTTATTTGAATGAAAAACTTAATGTTTCTGAAAGAAAAAACGTACTGAGAAAAAAAAATATTTTTTCTTCCGAAATTATCCAAAAAAAAAAAAAAAAAATTATGAAACTTTCATATAATACAGACAGAATTATTCAGTTCCAGCCTCAATTTTAGTTCAAGCGAATCGAAAATTGTGCATAATAACAAATACTATTTACAGCTATAAATTGGGGAATACAAACAATTTAAACAGTTTCGCTCATTTTTACGCAGATGGTGCAGACACGGATGTGTCTGTATTATAATGTATTGAGCATACAGGATCACGAAATACAATCGTATGCTATCACCTCGATAATATTTCAATGACAAAAAGAAGCATAGAGCTATGGTGTTTTCCTTATTAAGCTTTTGACAAGTAGCACTTCCAAAGCAGGTGAAAAATATACGAGTGTTTGAAATGATGAATTGATAAAAATTATGCAAATATTCAATCACGGAGATTGCTGAGTTAACTCTACGTTTTTATTCATTCTGACAAATTATATATGATTTAAATGATGAATTCATTTTTAAATATTAATTCATTTTTTGTTGAAATGCTATTTAATTCTGTATCTATTGTTACGTAGTTTGTCAAATCGCTTTTTATAAAAGATTGATGCTGAAAAATTCTCTACTTGTACCATGAGTAGTTTGGTTTTCAAGAAGACCATGAGTGACAAAATTGATTGATTTTCAAAATGATTTATCTGTAAAATCATTCCTGTCAATCTCTTAAAACGTATGGCTTATTGTTCGTAAAAAATTAGAGATTTATTTAAAAGTTAAAGCAATGTTTAGCTGGATATATTTATGTAAAAATTTTGAATGAAACTTGTTAAAAAGGGAAATAGAACCAAACTTACTGATGAAGATCTGGACAGCTATCTTCGAATGGTAGCCACACTGTATATTTTACCAACATTAAAAAACATGTTGCTGATATAAGAGCTCCATTCTTTTCATTAAAGTTAATTAATCAAAAAAAAATGTCTGTTATTTTATTTGCTATTTTTTATTAAGGACATTTCAGTTTCTTTTTAAGTGTAATTCAACACTATTTTCTTTTTGTTCTATGCTGCTTAGTTTAAATTTATTTCATATTTCCTTTAACAAGGAGCAAATGTAAACATTTTTAAGCAGCTGCTGGTTCGTTTGAATGAAAGCTTACAATTAGATTAAAAAATGGCATAATTAGTAGTTTCATAAGTTTGGCGACAACTGCTTGTGAATTTGTAACCATGATAACAAAATCCTTCTCATAAGCCGAAATAATATTCTGAAATAAAAGTTTCCAAATTTCACTTTTTGAAAAATTACAATGGGTACATCAAAATTTTTCTAGTTAAATATTTATAACTGAAATCATTTTGCTGAAATTAAATTGTCCAGTAAACCATAATTTTTTGACAAAGATTTATTTCACTAAATTGTTTTCCATTTCAAAAATATTTTGTCATTTTTTAATCATTGGAAACAAACACAAACTTTTCTTCTTTAGTTTTTAATAAAATCAAGAAATATTTATTTATTTGTTTCCAAATTATTCATTTAGTAGTTCTTTTTAATGTAATTTTTTGGTTACATTCCAGCATATACAGGTATAATTCTAAGAATTTCTTTATCCTAAATTAAAATGATTTACAAATTAACATTTCTCAAATAAATAAATTATTTAAACATATAGTAAATTTTATAAAATTAAATAACTTAAATCTTTCATTAAATGTTTTTGTTATTTTAAAGTGCAATGTTTATTTTCAGATTTGTTTGAGGCTTACACAATTGGTTTCAGGAAAAGTGCTCTATTTGTAGTAATATTTCTTAATGACAATATAACTTGCATTAACAAAAGTGTATTCCCTTAACTGCATTTTTATATATTATCCCTGTCTATAATGTAAATTTTACACAAAAATATGTATAGAGGAATTTTATACTTTTTTATAATTTATTTATACTATAAATTGAAGATTATAATAAGAAAAAAATGGAAAAACTATGTTATGAAAAGCATTTATAGGCATATTTTATCAAAAGCATATACATAATCATGCCAAGTTTTATATTTAAATGTCTTTTTATTTAAGGATTGGCGTTTCAGGAAGTGGATGTATATGACGTATTTTAATGGCAAAACAATTCATTAGATATACTTTTGCCTCTAGATAACAGACTTTACATCAATATAACGTGTTTTTTTTAATAAATTTTCTTGAATATTTCGTGTTTACTCTAATAATAGACTTTGTCAGAAATTAAAACATGCAAGATTTACAAACTATATTTTGTGTTTAAAATTATATTTGCTATTTTTGAAACGTTTTATAAGAAAACACTATTTATTTATATACAAGTTACGGTAATTAGTTATTGAACAAATACCATATATGCTTACATAATATTTGTAGCATGGTTCATATAGTTGTTCATTGAAAATTTTTATTTACCTATCTATCGGTATTCACAATTCGAACTCCAACTTTAAAAGAATTACAACATCTAGCAAGTCAAGAAAATTCTTATCTAGGTTAAAATCATCGAAGAAATCAAATTTATTTAAATGCATTTATGTAGAATTGTACTGATAAACGCAATTCGTGAAACAAACCATGAGAACGAAATATGTTGTTTGATTATTGAATAATTACACTATTTAGATAGTTTTATGCCAATTTAAATAGTTGTTCAAATTAAAAAACTTTATAAAATATAGGCATTTTATTTTTTTAACAAGTTATTTAAATTTTCCTTTTATTGATTAATAAACATTGCAGAAATATGTAAATCTGATGCTAATTTGAAGTAATATTTAATTTTGAATAATCTTTGACCCAAATTTTTGCATTATTTCAGTTCATCTTGCAGTTTAAAAAACATTTCAGCTTTTGTGATGAAAGAAATAAGCAAATGGAAAGCAATAAAATAGTTTGAAAAATGTTGAAGCTACGACGATTTTATAATTAATCTCAAGGTTAAAAAAAAAAAATCAGAAATTAAGTAAATACTAATAATAAGTTAAATTGTATAGATTGTTTGTGTGTGTTTATATATATATATATACATATATATACATTACATATATATATTATATTTATATATATATATATATTACATATACATATATATATTATATTTATATATATATATATATACTTTCTAAATAATTCAGACAGTTTTTATAGATTTAAATCCTTAAATAACCCAAGTTAAAATGCTTACAAATATAAGCATTTTATTTTTCTTATTCATTAGCTTAAACTTTCATTTTCTTGAAAAATAACCGCTATTGAAAAATGTGACACTGATGTAAATATGAAGGAATGTAATCTTAAATAATCGTATAAATTAATAAATAAATAATGTAAATATATTACCATCAAATATAAAATTAAAAGAAAATTTTCCGTATAACTTTATTGAGTATTTTTGCATCAACAAACATTTTATTATTGAACTTTAATAGAATAATAGAATGACTTGTTTTTTAAGTTATTTTTGTAATATTTCTTTGTGATTGCGAGAAAGAAATTTCGTAAGTTAAATGCTTTTATATTCAATGTTTACTTTCTCTAAATTATAATTTTCTTCTTAATACTTGCAATAAATACATTTAACTGGTGTTGAAAAAAAATTTTTTTCATAAATAAATTAAGCATAAATTGAAAAGCAGATTCGAATAAATTTTAGGAAAATATTATCCAAATCTCAATATTATGCATAAAGGGTATATTCTCCCAAGATATTTCTCACCAAATCTTGTGTCCTTTGTTTTGATTAGTGTAATCAATTTGAGATTTTGTTACTTTTTGGATTTTTTTTGTTGCCAGGTTTGCTATTTTCTCGTATTTTACGTCATTTTCGAGTCATATATATGTTATTTTTAAGTAGCAACAGCGTTTAAATTTTATACTCAGCGTTTCAATTGGACAGACTTTGGGAAATTTCCTTTTCCAAAATCATACTTTCAGCTTGGCGATGAAAAAAGTCGCACAGTCGTGAATCGGGGGGATATATGATACTAGTTCCACATAAAGTATATATAAGATTGATAATGTACAGGAAGTCATTGTATCTAGGTAATGAGACAAATGCAATCCATGTTAAAGGAATGTAAATTAAGAGTATATTTTCATCATTAAAACATATCGAAAAAATTCAATTCTTGTAAGATGTCTTACAAATTATAAATGAAATTATAAAATACGCAATTATTGATATTTTGTTGCAATATATTAAATTATAAAACAGGTATTATAATTTCCTGGTTATATACCTTTTTATTAAAACCACATAAAAATATTCCAATATAATAATCAAGAATTAGCTGGTTAAGTTTCTTTTAAGTGATTATTTGTATATTATTATGCAACATAGACTGATGACACAGTCCATTGTTCAATTTGAAATTAAAATTCAAACTTTTTTGCAACATTAACATAATCAAATGGTCATAGTGGACTATTCTCATTTTATTTTCAACATACAAAAGAAAAAATTACATTCTTGTTACTTTATCTGTTTAGTTACAATACACACATTGTTACTTTGATTAATAAAAATTCCTTAAACTTACTAATTTAAATATCAAACCTATGTGATAATCACTGGAAAAGAAACAATGATGTACTTCCTCATTATATTTTAAACAATGATGCACTTATTGTTTGGGAATAAACTTTGTAATTCAATGAACTCGGGTGAGTGATTTCCCCGATGAATGGCTTTAAGAAAGTAGTCATTTACAAAATTGGCTTATGATTACAAATGACTTACTTTACCAGTCTATTAAATGTTGAATAATGAAGAATTTACTTTATACACAACTAACAATGAAAAGTTCTTTTCGCTTTCATGTTGCTTTCTAAGATTGCGGTGAAACACAATTCGTTATTGTAGCTTTAGATTGTTCTTTTTAATGCAACATTTCAGACTTGAAAAAAAAAAGTGAATTTCATTTGCATATTGAACGACATATTCCACTATTCAAGATCATATTAGTTTAAATCAAAGTGTTTTTTTTTTTTTTTTTGAAAGTAAAAATTAAACATCGTAGGAGATCTTAATTTCTTATGAAAAGAAAACAAATCTCAAAGCGATCTTGTATACTGCGAGTTTGAAAAAAGGCTGAATATTTTTAAATGTTTAATTGATAATACACTAGAATACAAGAAAATGGTCAATACTTATTTTATTTTAAGTATATTTTAATATTTTTTAAACTTTCAATTAAAATAAAATTTTAAAATTCAATCGAATAAAAATCATGAATATGGGATTATAGTTTTCTTAAATAATAGCTATTTTTTAAATATATATATATATATACATACTGCCTTACATATCCATTTGCCAAAAATTCTATACATTATATTTTAGATAAGTATTTGTGATGAAAATTATTTTATTTTTGAGAACTGGTGTATTACATAGTAATATGATTTATGTTACTTCAATCTCTTTCGTATTGCAATAAATTCATTATTAAATGATTACAACAACAATTTTGGTGATATATGAGATTAAAGTGAACTCATTATAAAGCAGTGATTCTCAACCTGTGGGATGCGCCTCCCTACGGGTGCGCGAGCATATCCATAAGAAAATGTTATTTAAAAAAATTGATTAAGTGACTGAAAGGAAAGAACATACACACACATACAAAACAAAATACATTTCAAAATATTTAATAATTAACTTATTAAATTAAAACAACTTATTAAATTAAAAACAAATTTAATAACTATGAGTGACTTCCTTGGGCCTGTCTTTCAGAGCAAAGTTTTTCGAAGGAGGGTTTAATGCTAGAAATAGACATTCTCAGTTCTTTTTCTACATTTAGCTGAGATCTATATTTTTCTTCAAAGAAGCCACAGCAGAAAATCCAGTTTCACAAAGGTAAGATGTTGAAAATGGTAGTAGAATGTGAAATCCCCTTGTTTTTAATGCAGAAAACTCAGCATCCACTCCTGCCCAAAATTCAAAGAGTGATTTATTACTCAATTGTCTTTTGGTTTCACCGCTTGCCGTGAAGTCTATGAAGGTTTTTTCTTCTTCAATTGAGAGTCCTTCGGCAGAATTTTCAAATGGATCCCTCACCCACTTGTAACTTGATATTAGTTTATCGTCAGCAAGAAAGTACTTTTTAAAATTCTCTGCTTGCATTGCTAAAAGATTTTCAGTGGTTACAAAAACAACATGTTGCTTTTACATGTTGTTCTTCAGCCTTGTAAGTTTTAATACAATCATTCAAATTTGAAAACATTGTTAAGTTTTCTTGCTTTAAATTTCTGATCCACAATTCCAATTTCCTACAAAAAGCATTAGCTTTATCACTCGTATCCAATATATGTGTATTTGCTCCTTGCAGTTGAAGATTCAATTATTTAATTTCTCGAATATGTCGACCATGTAGCTCAATTTCACCACAAATAAATTATCGCTAAAATTCTCAGCTTCAGGTTTTTTTTCTCTTCTAGGAAAACGGCAATTTCTTCTCTTAACTCATAAACACGTTGCAAAAATTTCCCTTGTGATAACCATCCTACCTTGCAATAAAATAGTAATGCTGAATGTATTGCATCCATGTCTTTACAAAGTGCGGAAAAGATTCTTAATTTCAGGGGCCTCATTTTTATATAATTTACAACGGTTACAACAGTGATTACCACAATATTCAAACCAGGACTCATTTCTTTGGAAGACAAAGCTTCTCTGTAGATCATGCAATGTGTCTAGACACACTGTGGTGATTTTTGTTTCACAAGTGCTTGAATATTTTGGAATCTTCTGGACATAGAACGAGCACCATCGATGCATATTCCGACTCAATTTTTCCATTCTATGTTTGCTTCGTTCATAAAATCATTTAAGATAGCAAATAATGTGAGTGTGTTGTTGCTTTGAGTTCTATTGGTTTGCAGAAAAGTAATTCTTCCACTACTGACAAATCATCACAACATCTAACATAGGCAATGAAATTAGCTTCTTTATTAATATCTTTTGCCTCATCAAGTTGTATTGCAAACAATTTGTCACGCAACTTCGACAGAAGCTGACACTTTACATCTTCAGAAATATCAGCAATTTGACGGGCAACAGTATCATTTGGAAGAGGTATTAACTGCAATTGCTTTGCAAAATTATCTCCAAACATAATTTCTACAATCCCAGTTGCGGGTGGCAAAATAAGCTCTTCACCAATGGTGTGAGGTTTCTTACATCTGGCTATTTTGTATGAAACTTTGTAAGAGGCAATTAAAGCTTTTTCATTCACAGACAAAGTTTTTTTAAACAATGATTTTTGCTTTCCATACGATTTTAATTTTAATTTGAAGAATTCTCTGGGTTTGTTTACGTACTCACTATGAAGCGTTTCCAAATGTCGTTTAAGTTTATTAGATTTTATGCTCTCTGCCGCCAGCATTTTTGAGCAAATGATATACAGGGGCCTTTCTTCTTCCTTTACTTCAGTACTAGTAAACCCAAAATTTAAGTATTCTTGAGAATATTTTCTTGATTTTATTTTCGGAACCACGCTCGTCTGTGTACTTGTTGATGTTTGTCTATCGTCTAAATCTCGCTTACGCCCGCTTAAAAATTTATCCATGATTCTGCATCAGTCTGTTGCAGTGAATATTTAATACGGTATAAATGTCATTTACACAAAAATATATATAATACATTCAGAATAGATTCAATAGCGATAGAAGGATTGACTCGAATGATATTGTCTGGAATTGAAATTGGCGTAATAGAACTTTCTTTTTATCCGTATGAGAAAACATTTGTTCACATCTGCGCACGCTTCAAAATTAACTTTTAAGCTGACTAGACAAATTCTAGACAAATTGATATTTTTTGGGAAACCGTGAAAATGCGCGACATGGCGGAACGCAAGAGTAATAAAAAGGCAGGATTCTTGTTTTTTCAATGCTGAGGATCAATGTTGCAAAATGTCAACAAATTTCCGTATTTTTGGTAATTTTTAAAGTTTAAAATTAAGGTTGTAATATAGGTTTAGCGACGAAATTCTCAAAATACATTATTATTGTATACATTTTATTATAAGCGGTTGGCAGGGGGCACGATGAAAATTCTAATTTCTCTAGTTCGAATGATTTTAAGCATTTATTGATGCAAATTTATAAGAATTTTCTTACATCCTTAGTTTTAATGTTCTACATTGAATGTTTAAAATGAAGGCATTTTGTACAGTAAATGCCTGCATACAAGTCTGCAAAACTTATGTGAAATTTATTTCCTTAATAAAATATTTTAGTACTATAAAATTTAAGAAAATGTAGGAGAACATATAGTGCGTGATTATTTTAAAGAAAAAATGTCAAAAATAATATATATTAAATATTTATTTGTACATGATGTTTATTAGTATCAGGAATAAAAACAAATTTGATATTGCTGCATTAAGAGAGAAATCAAATGAAATTAGAGGCTGCGGTTTTCTATTTTTATTTACATATTCTCAAAGAAGGAACCAGGCAAAGATTTAACTGTTGAAAAACATCGAAAAGTTGCATCGTTTCCTCAATTTCCTCGATTAAGCTTTGGGTGGTGTCTACTGAGGTTGAATGACCTTGTCAAAGGGGGACAAGGTCATTTCCGCTTCCAATTCACACCGTCATCTGCTTACATTATTAATGATCAAAGTGGCATCTTTATCTGTCAATTATCGGTAATAGTCGTGGGCGTTTAAAGAATACCTTTCTGATGCTTTGAATTTTGCTTAAAATAAAAGAACTCATTTTGTGACAGTTGATAATTTGCTTATAAGGTTTGCCCTTTCGAGAATATCAATGATCTACGAACTTTACAAACATATGTTTATTCATTTACATAGCTCCAAAAAGAGGAATTTTAACTTTATTTTGAACGAAAATAGTTTATTTTCTGCTCGTTAAATAAGAACTATGATATAATACGATTTAACTAGAGAGATAAAATAATGTAAACGCGTTTTGATTTTATGAAATTTTAAGAAGAGACGTGTTCATAAGAATGTTTGTTGATTGTTTACATTTTTAGTTTTATTTTTTATAATTTGTATTAAATTATAATTTATAATTTGTAATAAATTAAATTAACTGAATGAAATGAAAATTTCGTTTGAGGGGATGAGAAAGCCAAGCATACAGAATCTTTAAGGAATATAATTAAAAAATTTCTTTTCTTATACTTTGATAAAAATGCAAATATTCGAAGAATATTCATTTTTCATAATTAAGACCAATCACTATAGAATACCTAAAGAGTTAGACTAAGAATTAAATGTTATTTCTTACATACGTCATTTATAAAAAAGTATTAGATGCCTTGTAAATAATTGCAGTAAGTATCTCACATGGTTAATTTATTAATTAAAAAAACTGTCAATAATTTATGGATGCACAATTTTAAAAGTTTGTTTTCTTTATGTGTTTTCTGTAATAAAAGAGGTTTATTTGTTAAAATGTTGTTTACTAATTAAGGGCACAGGTGCCGTATAATCCATGATTCCAAATTCTGAATTATTTTGGTGATGAAAAAATATTCCCAGCATGACGTATCGTGTGCGATGCGATGACGTAAATATTACTGTTCCTAAAATAAAATTTTTTGCATAATTCTTTTAGGTATCCATATGTATGACGCAATAAGAAGGAGGTTGTCAGATACATAAGAAAATCCACCAAAAAGTCGCCAATCACCGAATTTTGCATCAAGGGATTATACGGCATCATTTGTGCCTTAATCAAGCAATTATGAGTCGAACAATTAATTTTATTTGTATTTTGCAATAAACAATCATTATTAATTTAACAAATAAATTCTTCTCGTACACTTTCATTACAGGGACGTTCTTATTTCCCATTAAATACACTTCTTTTCACTAAACCTCCTAATCATTTATAATAATTGTTCATAATAATAGAATTAAAAGAGTGGGGCATTTTGTTTTGTTAAAAAAACTTTGAATTAACTTATTGCATTTCTTTACATTTATATTGTCAATAAAATGCATAAATAAGAGTATTTTTTTGTATAGAATAGAAATTAGACAATAAATCTGCCTTGAAAAAGCATTAATTCATAGGAATCATCTGTGGAACACGATATCAGTAAGCCGTGGATTGTGTTAATTTTTTGTGATTCTTAACAATGCATCGTTAATTGAAATGACTTTATTAATGAGGAATTGAATTCTCATGGCCTTTCTTTTCGATTTGTATTGGAGAAGTAGGTCAATTACTACCAAACAAAGATTTCACAAATCATTGTAAGCAAAAATAAACTATTTCTGAAACAAAGAAAAGGGAGATTAAAGTACACGCGAATAAGTTTAAAAATCTAAAAAATATTGGAAAATATTATATCTCTTAAATGCAAGATAATTTTCAATTTAAAATATTAAAATTTTTTTTACCGAAAGAATATGAACTAAATGTTTTTAAGTGTAATTGATTTGTTGATGAAAATTATTTAAAATTCTGTCGAAAATTTTAAACTTATAATGCAAACTTTGTTTATCTACAAAGATGAATAATGTTTTGCAGGCGTTAAGAATTTCAAAATTGTGTCCAATATATCTTACATTAAAAAAAAAATGTTATTTTTTTCCTTCTCTATGTTTTTCAGGAATTATACTTCATATATATTCAATTATTAGAAATGCATAATATCTAATATATAAGGGGATAGTTAATAGCAGTTTTTCGTGTATTATAATGAGAAGCGCGCATAAAATTAAAATGCTTTATAAATATGAAACACACACACACACACACACACACACACACACACACACACACACACACACACACACACACACACACACACACACACACACACACACACACACACACACACAATAGTCTGAAATCTCGTGTAGCACTCACAGTTAAAAATACCATTAAAATCGAATTCCGGATACAGCTAATTATTCTATTACCTTTATAATCTTAACGGATAAAAGACAGTAAAGTCTATACATTGAGTAAATTATTGATTCCATTAGTGCATCTATTATTTAGTAATTTTGACTTACTTGAAATATGTGATCATATTAATAAAAGCAAACCTGCTCACTTTAATGTCATGTTTTAGCTATTTATAATACATGAAGAATTAGCTTGCGGTATTCGCTAACCTTAAATGCCCTTTCCTATTATGTAATTGATTATTATATTTTATGTGGTATAGATGAATAAATAGATATATTTATAAGAATATATCTACATAATAGATGTATACATACATTAGACAATAGATGAATATGTCTAAAACGCAATTATTTCTATTAATAAAATGAGATATTTCATCCAGGCCTGCTTGAAATATGAGATTACATTAATAATCAAATGAACTCATAATCTTAGATGCTTTGTTGAAAAGGCGGGAAAATTTTGCTTTTGCCCGAAGCAACAAAAATATTTTATATTAAAATATTACCAGAATTTATCAAAGTAAGCAACCGACATGAACACGTTAGTTTACAAGGACATAGAAACGATAAAGATTATTCTTTGCAGAAAAATTATTTTTATATTTTTGTTATAGTGTTATTTATAATATTAGATTTATGTGGAAAAAATTGATCATATTTGAAAAAAAAATTTACTTAGCAGCAGTGAAATAAATTAAATAATTAATCGTTCTATCATTATCAGTTTTCAATTAAACACCTACTTGAAATTTTTATTGAAATTCTGAAAGTACTTTTTTTAATTGTCTTTGCGGATGTCTAATCAATTGAACTCACGAATGAATAAATTACTTTTTATTTAAAATTTAAATCTAGTTACTTATTTTTCTCATTAAACTACTGTTTCTTTTTCTCATTTCGGAATTAAATGATGTTTTCTGTTTTTCATATTTAAATAATGTATGAAAAATATCTAAAAATGGATATACAAACCAGATAAAAAATATAATCATATCTAAATTTAACTTATGATCCTTAAAGTTGGTATGATTTAAAAAAGGTTTGTTATAAGCACATTTTCACACTTTTAAGACTGTGGCCATGCATTGTATATTAGTATTTATAATTATACAGGAAAAAAAAGCATAGCTTTTTTTTTTATCCAAATCAGAAAATATATTTATGGATATAAGAAAATTAGGAAGTATTAAAGTCACTGCAATATATTATTCGTAAAAATTTAGTTAAAAGAAAATTTTGTCAAACAACTTCAAATATTACGGAAGCAATTTTACAAATTAGTGAATTTTTTTTAAGAAACAATATTAAACTTTTTGTTTTTATTAAATGGCGCTCACAAGAATTTAATAATTTTGGTGAGAATTCTTTAGTAAACAAAAAACATGTTGATTTAAATATACAAGAACTAAATTATGTAACAATATTCAGTAGAAAATATAAAAGAAAAACAAATTTTACTAACAAATGTTATAAATAATTCATGTTAGCTTCAAGTATTATGATTCATGGAAAAATTTTAAAAAATTAAAATTTTTAGGAAATATATAATCGAAGTCTACTTTGTACAAATCAAACTTTTTTTTTTTTATCAAATAGCTTTTAATAAATCGAAGGATTACTAAATAAACTTCTAAAAGTGAAGGACCATTTGAAAATAAGTTGATATTCTTTCATTATAGACTAAGCTTCTTATTTAAGTATCTACTTTTTGAAAATAAAAAGGGCTTTTTAAAATTATAAAGAGATTACAATATCATATATAATGAAATATATATTCATACTTTGTGATCAGCAATATAGTAAGTTGATTAAGATGTGTAATATATAATTTTTATGAAAATAATATTATTTTATTATAAAGTTTATATAAAGAAATTAGTGTTTTGCATCAATTGTGTTTTATAATCCCTTCGAAAACAATCAGAAATGTAACGTCTGTTTCACGTCTGTCTGATTCCGAACGTCTGTTATTGAAATTTAAAAAAATAACAGTATATTTTTAAATTTCAATAACAGACGTTCGGAATCAGAAACATTCCGAACGTCTGTTATTGAAATTTAAAAATATGCTGTTATTTATTGAAAAATTTTCTTATATTTTACATGTTACATAGGTTCAGTATTTTTCATAGGTTTTCATAATTTTTAGAGTAATAAAAAAATATACAGTGGTAGAGAGAAGTAATCTTAAAATTTAAATACCATACAATAACCAATTAACTAACTTACACAATCTAAGCTTATTCAAAATTTGAAACAATCAGCATTTAAAAATTATTTTACTTAACACACAAACTTTATCATTCATTAATTAAAAAGCATTTATAAAATTTGTCATAATTTATACAGATTACATTGAAAATAATATTTAAGAATTAATATTCACTGTAGTAAAATATTTCTAAATTAAATATAGCATACAGTATTTAATTACATTAATTTTAACTAAATGATATATGTTTAATTTAAATTATAAAGCAATTATAAATAAACTAAAATTGATTTATGGACTACAGAGATACAAAGAAATATTTAATGTATTATATTTTGTTTATTTCATTTAATTTATAAGAAAATAATGGATGCATTAAGATTATATGAAGATGGTATATATATTTAAATATATATTTTCATATATAAATTCGTGTATTATTTAATTAAGTTCTAATAAGCTGATGGACTTTTTTGTATAAACTATACTAAAACTAATGTTTAGATTAAATAGTGAATTAATGAAGCAAATTTAATATTTTTTGTGGGACAATTATAAAAATTAACAATTGATGTTCTTTAATATATACATAATAAAAGTATATAAGGCTTTAAATTTTAAGTGAATTATTATAAAATTTTATTTTTTTAGCAGCCAATAGCTATGTGTTTAAAATGTGTAAATAATTAACATTATGCCACTCAGCGTTTCCATTAATAAATTCTTTTCAATGTATTCATTAAGGGAATATAAAATTTTAATTTAATAAGCTGAAGTAAGTGTTGCTTATATTAAAATAAAAAGCAATGAGAATGATTAAATATACATCTTTATACTTTATTATTTTTTTCATTTTAATTATTTCATTGAAAAAATAATTTATTGTTATTATCCTAAGTTAATCATTATCTAAATGAGCAAATATATTCTTGGTAACAGGAAAATCTGATTTTTTACCATTTATTGCCAAATAGTGAACGAAGACAGAATTTAAGATGCATCCTCAGTGAAATATTTATCTTTTCCTTATAAAGTTATTAAGTGTGGCAAAATTAAAAGACTAATCCTTACCAAAATTGATTTTAGTACCCATAAAATTTATAAAATGTAAAACGGTGCAAAACTGTGAATTTTTTCTGTAGTTACTGTAAGCTAGGGATCTCTTTTCTAGAATTTATTGGAATTTAGCTCATTGTTCATTCTGAATTTAATCACTATACATTCCAATGCAAAACAATAAAATCAAAAACCGATGACAACTCCGCTCTTTTTACTCAATTCCTTCACACCATCAGAAGCAGTGCTTCCAGGCAAATAAGAGTAATTGAAAGTAAAAGCAAGAGCATAAGCATTTATCCCGCCGCACGCAGGTAAAATCCATGGATCGAATTTAACCCACATTTCATTTGCTTCCCTTCACCTTGGGCTTGACTCAACTGGATAATTGAAAAAAAAAATGAAATAATGGGGGGTACTAACGGGCCAGAATTGTATCAGGCACGCTTCAACGATAATCAGAACCGGAGCAAAACGAGAAAGTGGGTTTCAGAAATGCAGAAAGAAATGACCAACTTTTCTGAAAGCAATCGCAGCAGTCACGATTTGCACATGACCCTATCGTAAGCGGAGGAAAAAAAAAAAAAAAAAGACTCTCTGGTGCACATTGTTTTTAGAAAGTGTTACTGTTCCTTATGAACCATATCAGCTTCTCGTGATTACGTATGACACGTAATTTTATTGTTCGCATAAGAAAAGAAAGCAATTTGTCGTCTATGCTTTTCTTTCAAAAATACCTTTACGGATTTATTTCGATTTAAAAGTCACAGTTAGCTTTTTAAGTTACAAATAATTTTTTAAACTACTTTTGTTACTGAAGACATTTATTTGGTTAAAAAATCGCTTATTATTCTTTTTTTGCCCTCATTAAATTGTAAAAAACAATTCAATGAATGAAATGTTGTAAAGTTTTTAAGCGTAAATTAATTTCCCTGAGACCCATAAATTTATAATTTTTCTTAGCCCATTAATACTTAGATATTATTTACCACTTTAATAAGTTTTATAAAGATTAAATTTCAGATTTAATTGTTACTAAAAGAATAACAATAAATATGCTAAATTAAAATGAAGAATTATGTTAAGTATTAGAACAAAAAAATAGTACTTTTAGTTATTTACCGCTTTTTGTTTACAAACTCATATAATTAAATTTTATAACCAAGTCTTATATCTGAAGATAAATTATTTTAATTTCAAGTATGTATGAAATTAAAGTGAAAAAAAGATACTCGAATAATGCATATTCATTGAAGTTTCCAAGAAAAAATTATGTAAAAGTATTAAAATGTGGTAAGTAAGTTTTAAATATCCTTTTAAGAATTGGACTATGAAACTAAATTGCAATAAAGTATTTCAATTGCAATTAAATCATGAAACAATACATTTCCGTTTAAAAATATATTTAAATTTAATTAAGAGTGATTATTTTTTTATAATTCAAAGTTTTCATTTTGGAGATAATATTGCCTTGTGCATAAATTAAATGTTTCTCATTTATTTAATGCTATTTTTAATCACAGAAACAATTTTTCTTTAAATTATATTAATTTGGCAGGGAGTTTGAAAGTGACAAGCAATGTGATGCTAACACACTAGCCAATAAATTAGAAACATTTGGGCTTCTTATTTAAATGCTTGTTAGGTGTGAAATATATAATATTTTTTATGACGTGGGTTACATGTCATTAGAATGATGGCATTAGAAAAGTGTAAAAGTACATTTCACTATAAACAAAGTAAAATAGGAAACATGACAGATTTTTTAACATTTGAAAAAAATTCACTGTTTGTACTAGTTTAGCATGCATCTTGATTTCTATGACAGGAGACCACACTGAATTCTCAAAAATAGTCATATTAAATATTTTCAAAAATTGAGAAGCCATGACTTCCTTGTACAAAAGATTATCACAGTTTTTAAAAGCGTTATCAGCAACGTCTTCGATGAATTATTCGAAAAAAATCGGAAATCTACAGTGCTTTTAATAAGAATAGTAAACAGGAATGAGTAATCAGGTGCATGTAAGAAAACTACTAATTTCTGCTCGAAATGCAAAAATTCCTTTGCATTAGTATCAGAAAAGAATACACTAGATCATCTGAAGTTTGAATATTATCGGATAAATCACGCTACACCTTATTTTTCATTGATGGAAGACGTCGATTTTAGCGAGAATCCCATGAAGCCATGAATTCATCTTGCCCCAGTAGCTCTGTGCAAGATTCTGGTGAGACTATCTGAATATGAGACATGTTCTGCTGACATGGATATGGTAACCTGGTGCTCCAGGAGGAGAAACTAATAACCATGAGATACTTAGATACTAACACATCAAATTCACCCATGAGGCATGTTCTGCTGGCATGGAAGTGGTAACCTAATGTTTCATGAAGGCAAATTAATAAGTATGAGATACTTAGATACTGACAATTCAAATTCCCCTATGAGGCATGTTCTGCTGACATGGAAATGGTAAACTGGTGCTCCATGAGGACAAATTAATAACCATGAGATACTTAGATACTGACAATTCAAATTCCCCTATGAGACATGTTCTGCTGGCATGGAAATGGTAACCTGGAGCTCTTACTTAGATACTGATCAGATCAAATTCCCTCTGCAATTTTGCATTTTTACTCTAATAGAAATGGATACTGCCTGGAAGATAATATAATTATAAATCATTCCAAAAGTGTTTAAAATTGGTTCACTGACATTAGTTTGACTTGCAGCCCCTGATTTAGACCTTAGAAAATGTGTAGGGTATGGTGGAACAATACGTCCATCAGCATTATCCTCTTCTACTTAACTTACAAGGTCTAAGACGCTGCATGAATAATTCATGGTATTCTCTAGATATGGATGCACTCCAGAAGCATGTGGATTAAATGTTTAAGCAAATAAAAGCTATTATCCATACAAAATGTGGTCCAATAGAATAATAATCTTGGATTTTTAATTCATCAGTAAGTGAGTGCATCATGTTAAGCGATAAGAATAATATTACATGTTAACAGGAACATAAATAAACTTAAATTTTATATTTTATGTTCATATTTTAACCCATAACATAGATTTATCAACTTTAGATCAATTTTAGTTTCAATATTTTAGAATTTTTGTTTGATATATAGATTCACGATTACCTGACTAATAAATGAATTAATAGAAAAATTAAGTGCTATTATAATGCCAAATGCATTTTAATAATCAAGTGCTTTTCCATAAATATGATCAGACCATTCAGATAAGTTATAGTTTAAAAATGGGTTGAGATTCTAAATTGTTGGTATGAAAGAAGGAAAATAATCATTAGCTTAAAACATTCTAAATGACTTCTTTATTCAATTGCAAGTTTCAGCTATTTATTTGAATCTTTATTTTTATAGGGTAAGTTATAAGATTGTAAATATAGTAATTAGATTAGAAAATTAATGAATTTTTACGTTTAAAAATGAAAATTTCATATTTTAAATCACACACCAAAATTCTGATACCCGAACACTTGTAATCATACCTGATTATTTACCTTTCCTAATAATTTATTGTAAGAGAAATAAATTCATGCGTGCTTGCATTAAAATACTATAACAGTTATTCGAATAATCTTGATTATTATTTAAATGTTAATTCAAATTTAGTGATAACAAACTCCTGATTGCACTTTACGCATTTAAGTCTTAAAGTGCAAATTTTATTTGTATAATGTTTAGCATTTCTGGAAAATTTCTTATTTCAGTATTTTAAAATATTAATTACAAATTAATAAAGATTTCGCATTTTATAGTTTCCTTATAAGTCTACGAAAAATAAAATTAACTGCCTGTTTAAACAATAAAACATTAGTGTAAACTATCTAATAGAATGCAATAGTACAAACTACAAAACAAGATATCGTAATATGATAAGACACTGAGTAATAAATCAACGGTTTTAAGGAAACATTTTTATGTGGTACATGAATTTGATAATCATTACGCAATTTTTGAGGTCAAGACAAATGTAGAAAGTAAGCATAAAAATTTAAGGGTGGCTTTACATCTTTTTAAAAGCATTTTACATCAATGGATATTCTGAAAGCTTATAAGTTATTCTTATAGCTATTATTTATTGCTGTTTTGGCGATGAATGTATGCACTCAAAGGAGGTAAAGGTCGAAAAGGTCTCGAAACAAATTAAAATCACACCTTATAAAATCGAGTTGTGCATGCTTATGAATTCATGTCTTTGAGTTCTCGATGAAAATTATGCATAGTCGAAACTTAATCGATATCGAATAAACAGGGAAATTATTAAAATGATGACCTCGAAAAGCATGTATGTCCCACCCATATACATTTTCAAACTTACCACAAACGTATGTGACATCCTTTTAAATAACTCAGAAAAATAAAGTTTATAAGGAAACTGAAAATAGTGAATACTTCAATCAACAACATTTCAAGTACATTACCAAAGATGCATAATTAAATAAATTATTTAATAACAATTTATAGAAACACATTTTCGCTAAAGAATTTCAATTTTATTTATTGAATATTTCCTCTCAGCTTCTCTCATTAACATTGCTGTTTTGAGTTAAATGTTAAGACTGCATCTAGCATTTGTTGTCTTATTATGTGTATGTGGGTGTGCGCTGCTAAACAATTTATTCCATAAATTTATTAACTATTTAAAATAAAATTTATTGTGTAATTAGATGTTTCTTAAAATAATGAATTCGTTTAAAGTTTTCATGAATAAGTAATTGCAGATTCATAAAGAGCCATTTTTATTTGCTGTTACAGGTCCTTTTTTGCACATAAACGGTTAATATAACATTACCTGTTCATAATTACGATACAAAAATAGAATTAATGCATGAAATAATCACATATACGCATATAATTAATCACACACACATAAAATATTTATATTTATATTTAGATTCTATGGTTGAATATGAAATATGTACGTCTATTTTAAACTATTTCTGAAAATGCATAATAATAAGTAATAATATGGAAACGTATGAATTGTATTCAAAAATAGATATAAAATGTATTTGTATTCAAAAATAGAAATATCTATGTAAATATGTATACGTAGGAATGTATGGACATGTTTTACTATTTGCAACTGTAATGAATGCTGTTGATGGTATCATGGGTAGTGGGGGCATCATATGGGTGTAGGATATAAAATAATAATATATTTTTATTTTGTAGATTCAATGGCTGCCATCTTTACGCCTTAAAAGTATTTATTTACAACCACTTGAATAATATTCACAATGGCAATAATACGGGTACAGCTGCTCTATTGGCTTTGGTTCTTACTAAACACAGCACCTATTCTGGCTTACACCAAAAAATCATTCAGTCATCTGCCAGTAAGTATATTCTAACAAAATAATTCTACCAAAATTTTCAAAATTTTAACCATTCATTGTTCAATTATTTAAAATATTATCATAAAATAATAAAAAAAATTATTATATTTGCGAAATTACTTTTAGAATTTTTTTTTTTTTTTTTTTTTTTTGCATTCATCGATATTTACCAGCGTTAGATACAAAAATTAATGGTACGAGAATCGCTGGTAGTTTGACCAAGACTATATCTACTGACACCCTGCATAGCAATACCATCTTAGAAATCTCCCCAATCAAAAAGATTGAATCTAATGCACTTTGGTGAAACTTAGTACTTTGGAAAAAGCTCCCTCTGGTGTCAAAAGCTCAATATTTCGACGAAAATGTTGATGGTTCTGAGGTTGCGTGTATGTTACTTAAACGAGTTAGTTAAAACTTAACAACATATTTATTTATATAAAATTGTAAGACGTGAAAAACATTCAAATACCACAGATGTTTTTAACGAGTACAATACTGCTCGTTCAGACTATTGGCGCATTAACATTCAAAGTGTTGCCACTCCTATCTTACAAATTTTAAGTATTGGGTAGTGCTGCCACAGCTCTTTCAAGCTTTTCGAGTGGCCACATCAAATCTTTTATATCTTCAGGCAGAGAGGAATTTTCAGGAATGTCATTGGGGCATGGGGAAATAGCCTCACTTAAAGCTATTCTCAGTTGTTTTGGTTTTATGATTCCCAAAATTTTAACAAACCTATACCTATTTTTAGGTGTTTCAGAAATTTTTGGTTTTATGTAGCAACGCTACACCATCTGGAGTTCTACACAACAAATAGCAAATGTCAAGGTGTATTTTTACTTTTATTGGAACATACTTGATAAAATAGTTAATTAAACTTGTTCTATCATAAATTCCTTTAGACCAACTAGAACATAAAACTATAAAATTTAACATTTTATCATTAAATTGTGAGTGATAATTATATTTTTTATCACAACAACCGACAATTTATCGGCCATGTTCAGTAGGAATTTGTATGTTTTTAAACGTCGAAAAAAGAGCGTGCTAATGTAAACTGAGATTTTACTTTACGAATAATTATTCAAAGCATTTTTCAATATTGTTCCTGTGTTAGTCATAAATTTTTAATATTTTTCATATTTTGTGTAAAAAAGCTATCATAAATATTTAATATTGTTTTAATTGTATAAAACTATATTTAATTTTGTAAGAAAAACTATTCTATGGAATGAATTTCATAAGATCATTGTGCATAAAATAGAATCCATAATTTAAAGCTTCTTCACTGTTAAAACAACTACTGTTACTGTTATTAAACATCATTAAGTTAATCATAGTTTATTTCTATAAAGCTGATTGCTTATTTTGGTTCATTTAGCAATATTAGTTTAATTGTTTAAAATACATATTATATAAAAACAACTTCTTTATATATGTATTATTATTAACCTTGTTAGACACATTTTAGAATGAATTAAATTTTAAAAAATTCTAATTTTTTTGCTACATTAAAGATCATTGTAATGGAATTTGAGGATTAATCCATTAAGAAATTTAAGGATTAATCTAATTAAATTTTATTTTAACTAATGGATAATCCATTAATTAAGATATAATTCTTTGAACATTAGCTCAATCATATCTTTATATAAAGCATCATTATAATGTATTATAATTGTTATATAACATCATTATATATAATCATTTTCATGTATTAAATATCATTAGAGGGCTGATATTGATGCTTAGATTCAAGATTTTACGACGATAGTTACTGCATGAAACTTCGCAAAAAAACAGCACTTTATAAAATTAAAATGGTGTGAATCATTTTATGTATTGAACATAATATATTTTACTTTTTGCATAACCGTATATGAAATCTTATGTTAATTTTCTCTCTTGAAAAAGACATAAGTACATTATTAATATTTATTAAAACAATAGTGATTTCGACTAAATGTCTGCAATTCACAAAGTTTAAAGAAGTGTGCATTTTTTCTTTTTATGTTTTGCAGATTTTGAAATTATATATAAAAATATTTAGAATTTTTCATGAAAGTTATGATTAGATTTTGAATATCGTTTTTATATGTGGTTCTCTATTTTATATAGCTTCATAAGCGAATGGACTCCACTTTATTAAGGCAAACATTCCATGTTGAATCCTATGATCAAGGTAAGTCAACTTAAATTTTTATTTCTTAAATTCAACATTCAAATTAAAAATGGTGATGATCGCTTGCTCAAAATTTAAAATTTTATTTGTGAATCAAAAACCAACTTTATAGAATATCCATTATTTTTAATGCAAATTAAAATGAATCTAGAAAACTACGAGCAAATATCATGCTTTTTTATTCAGTAAATTATATTTATTATATCAAATTATTTTCAACTCATTAAAGATTCAAAGAAAAAATTTCTTTATATGAATGGGACAGGTTACAATTACACTTATGTTGTAAAATACTTATTGGAGAATATTCACATGTGTTTAAACACATTTTCGAGAATCTTTTCATTTTAGTAGGGAAAATTTAGCAAACGAAAACATTCTCAGTCCAAATTACGCTCTCCACAAAGGATGAATTAAATTGATGTAGAATTAATTTGATTCGTTGTTTGTAAATTAATTTTCTAAATTTATGCTTAGTAGTTCAGCGAATTAACAAATGAAATGTATATACGTTTAATTATAATGACCAATGTACTTTTCTAGAGGTTTTCAAGCCTAATATAATTCCAGATTTTTATAAAAACCAATTTATCCATAAAATAAATATACTTAGAAAATTTCAGGATAGTAATATTTATTTTAAAATACAAATAGTTAAGGTAAAAATGAGACATTGTTTAATTTTATAAAACAAGAAAATTAGAATTATTATTATATTTTATTTATAAAAAATCTTATTCCGTAGGAAATTGTAAAAATTAAGTTAAATTGAAAAGGACAGATTGTTTGGATTTATTTATTTAAATCTATTTATAATGATAACTTCTTACTATTCAAATTTCTGAAATTATGAAGGCGGTATTTAGTTGTCATTATGTGTAAGTTTTCCTGATATTAAAAAAATAGTTATTTGAGATTCCGTTAGATAAATATGTATTGTGTTTGTAGGCACGATGATATTCTATTAGGTCAATAAAAGATAATTTTTATAAGAACTTGTTTTAACAAATCGAAAGGATTGACACATAAGTAAACAGAGTCGAATATCAAATTTTGAGATTTTTGTAAAATCTGTAATAAAAAGTAATACTATTCCATATAAAAATTTCAATACGTAATCTTGTATTAGTCTAATGCAACATTTTAAGTCTTTCGAATTACATTAATGTGACGTAATTGTTTTTTCGTCAGCTTTTTGTAAAAACAATATTTCAGTATATATTCTACTAATAGCATTTGTTTGCACGTCTCTACCTATTGTAAATAGTAGGTAAAGTGAATTATTATCAAACCTAATAAAGTTTATAAACATTTAGTCTAGATATACTATTTGTTCCTAATGGAATTTTTTTGACAACGATTTTCTTAATGAATTTCGAATATTGACTGGCCTTCAAACTGTTATGAAAATTAAAATCCCCGGTTAGCATTCGGCTCTTTTCTATTTGGCAAGGAATAAAAACAAAGGTTTGTGCGTTGTTCTTTTCTTGCTGCAGATAAAGCAGATGCCTCTCCTAGCGCCACCTTTCAATAATAAGGAAATTTATTCACTTCCTTATCTTCTTGTCTCTCACGATCTGTCGATGAATTGCATAACATGGCGATTGTTTCTGTTTCTTATTATCAAGTGTGAGAATATTTGGATTTTTTGTTACATTACCCTTCGACTGAAAACATTTTTCCTAAATTAACTACAATTTAAAGGAAGGTCAGAGTATTTAACGCAGATAACATCAGGAAGTGAAAATACAAGATTAAGGCATTGTTTTCTTCCCATAAATTTTTCTCAAGAGTAATATTGTTTCTCAGATTAGATATACCTGGTTTACCTCAACTGATCAAAAATGAAATACTTATTGATTAAACATAATCAATCAATTGAAAAAGATTTTAATTTGTAAAAACTTTTTTAAGTTCTGGCTTTTCTTTATTTGTGTTGCGATTTTCCATGAATTTTTATCTTAATAAATGGGGATATGATGGTGTAAAGTTAATCCATAGCTATAAATTATTGTATTTTTGTCTTTCTTTAGGCTAAGTCTTTAGGCTTCTTTAGGACAACAGACTGTAAATATTTAGGACCCTTACAGGAATCTTAGTATCTAGAATAAAACATTTGATTCAAAATATTTTCTTTGAATTTACCTCAGGTTTTGAAACTTTAAAACCATTAAAAGGGTTTCTAATAAAATTTTAAAAATTTTCAAAAGTTTTTTATTTTAAATTATTTTGCACTGTATTTTATTAAGCTTATTTTGCTGTACCTCTTAAGAACATTAAATTAAATAGTAAGTAACATATTCACATTAATCTGTATTTTTTATTTCTTAGCATTTTTACTCTATCACTGTACAATTGTTTCATTATGAGCAACTATAATTTGTCGCTTTATAATAGTTTTATGTTCATGTGGCGTAACCGATCAAGGCGCCGATGATTTAAAAGGGTTCTCAAACAACCATAAACATTCATGTCTAAGTTAATGGTTGAACAAAATATTTGTTGATCTGAATATTAGAATTTTATTCTTTCTATTAACAATTGCATACAAGACACAGAAGATATTAATACGCCTCATAAATATATAAAATATAACTGCTTTATAACTTCACCGACAATAATCTAATTTTACAATAGAAGAATCAACTTATATATTACGCATGGTTTTATTAAATGTAAATATCAGAAAATGCATTTATAACTCGACTACTATTTTTTAATCATATATTTATGGTATAAATACATTAAATTGGAAATAATAAATTTTGAAAACAATTTTCTTGAAAAAAATTTCAAAAGAGGTTAAAGAACTATAATATTCCCGCTGTAATCTCTCTGCTATTTATATTCAATAAATCAATCATGGATTCTTTGCTGTTTTATTTAAATCATTATAGTTTAAAAAACATTAACTTAGTATTTTTTTTGCTTAAGAACGTATCAGTTTGCATAAAAATCTAATTTACGTTAATGTTTTGCGTGAATACAAAATTTAATTTTCAACACAAAATTGACTGTATTATCTTTAAATTGAGTAAGATCTTTCTCGTATTTATTGTCATATTTACCAACTAAATGTATTGGCTTACATGTAAGCAAATGTGTTGTAAAAACTTTCCTCAATGACATTTTAACCTCTAGTTATATGAACTGAAGTTGATTTTTTTACACCTGAAAAATCAATACAAACTGTTTTGAAATTTAATTTTTTTTAAAGTTATTCTTGTCGAATTGTCTTTTTTTTTTTCTTTTCTTGAAAAGTATTCTTGGGATACATTTGCTTTAAAACAATGATCTTTCGGTTCAGTTCTACCACAAACGCTCGTTGAATCTTAATTAAACTCATTCAAAGAAACGAACGCTTTTGATCGTCGAAACATTTGCAAATGCTGGTTGTCTGTCAATCGTTGAAGAGGTAAATGGAAAAGCGAGTTTAACGCTTTTGAAACTGTTAGATTCATTGCACATAATAATGAATTAAGACAATAAAGAAATCCTTCAAGACTTTTAAAACCCAAACACGAATTCATCAAATTACGATCTGCCAAAACAAGGCGTTTTGTTTATATTTTGATTTAGAGGAAAACTCACCATTGGCGACGACAGTACGTAGCTGTGGTCGTTTGCGGTGAAAAGATAAAAAGGTTGTAAATGATGGCTCATCTTTCGATATAATAATAATAATAAAAAAACATCTTATCCTCCCCGTAGTTTAGCTTACCAGCCCAATCCTTCCGTTTCCCAGTACCAGTCCTCAAGGACTATAACCCACCCATGGAATGTACGCAGGTTTAAACTTACCGGGTCAAGGGGACATTACCTGATAGAGCACTCTATTGTGGATCTTTTATTATCTTGAAATTTGATTACTTTCTTTTGTAGTTCGGCCGATTAACAAAGCAAAATGATTTCCAACTAAGCACTGACTACTTCACAAGGTCACGTAATAGATTCTAAAATAACCAAGAAATCATTAGGATTGTGGAGGCAGATGGTTTTGTTTAAAATACAACAAAATTAAAATTCGTTTTTTTAATGAGTAAATGCAATACAACAAGCGAAATCAAAAAATGAGCTTCAGTTAAATTTTTCTGGACACTTGCTTCGTTATTTATTTCTGCAAAACAAGGCTGGAAGCTGTTTCCAATTTAAATGCATATTAATTTTATATCATATTGTATGCAGATAACTGGATGGTAATAAGTTTTATTTAGATATTTCAGTAAAACCAATGTGATTTAAATTCATTTTTAAAGAAGAGTTTAAATAATGAAAACATTTGTCTTCTCTTATGTCGAATCTAAAAATAAATTAACAATTGTCTTAATATGGGAATTTTCTTATTAATGAATCCACCAATATTCCATTTAATAGGAGATTATGCGATTCACCCGTGCTCATTCTCTATCAATATTAACCAGAGTTTTTCTTTCACATAAATTGATTAAAGAATTTCATATTATTATGAAAAAATAGTCTCTAAGGTTTAAAAATTTCACAGGAGTCAAGTTTTTGAACTGAAAACAATATAGAGCAAATTAAAGAACTGTGATATAATTTCTTAAAAACAATCAAGAAATATATTTAACAATATTAACTACCATGTCTCATTATTTGCATTACATAACTGTTTAATGTATATGCTTATTTAAAATTAAAGATAACTTCACAACCAGGTGTTCTACTCATTGTAAAATTTGATGCTAATTCATTACTGACTTCGATAATAATAAAAATTTATCATCATGAGAATGTTAGCTCAGAATTTTAAAGTTTGTTCATCTTGGATATATCATTGGCATATTTAAGCTATATCTCGCCCCCAATTTCTCTCTTAAATGCACTTTTATAAATTGTCCTTATTTATAATTTTATTGTAATTTTCAGATGTACTTTTTTATTTAACACTATTTATAACATTTACAATTTAACTATAAGAAACTTACCCTTTATATAGATGTATGCCCATTTTTTTGTATTTAAGTATTGCATGAAGTGATGAAATGAAGCATTTTTACCATTTAATCAATATACTCGATAAGTAAGAAACAAACATTAAGAAAGGCAAATATGTGTTTAGAAATAACCTCGTGAGTTTCGTATCAAAGAATGTTGGTGATTGTTCTAAGATTAGAACAATACACTTTTGTTGAGATTCACTCGGTATTAAAATTACGTCAGAATGAAACTATCTTCGGGTCTGTCTGAGGACCTTGAGAAGCTTTAATTCGCTCCCTTTTAAGAAGTTCCCATGATGGCTGCCATTTAAGGTGTCAAGGATTCGCAGAGCGATTTGCATTTGGGTGTTGATCAGGGTCCTCAGGTATTCAAGTGTGGGTGCTTTGCTGCGCATCTCATGGGGGCGGGATGCGTGAAGTGGTTTGGGTGGAGGTGATGTGTGTGTGTGTTAAAAGACACTATGAATTATGTTTTCCTCGTTCCCGAAGTACGCAGTGCATTCTAATGCGCAATTTCGTCGATTTTAATGAATGCCATTCATTACGACGATACACAGTGTCCATTTAAGAAAAGAAATTATAATTTTTTCCGTTTATTTATGATTTAGGAAATACAGTTTATATTATTTTTCATTAAAATCTAAATTGGGTTTATTAAATTTTAGTTTAAATTGGTCTTTTCTGAAATATTTAGTATGAGATATATTTGACTGATTAACAGATTTATTAGTATTATCAATAAAATTTAAATTTTATAACAAATATTTCAAAAAAAGAATAGAGGAGAATATGAAAGTGATAAACATATTTTAATAAAAAAGTAAACAATTTTCGGAAGCTTGTATTATTTCTTTCATTATACATTTCCTAAAAATCATTAAACTTAATTGTATTTAATAAATTAGTTGTAAGAAAATATATTTTTACATTATAAAAGGTAAAGAATTAACATTTACTAATATTGAAACTTAATTTGTTTTCTTTTAATTTTGCTAGCAAGGAGCAGGAAAAGGCGTTCAATTTTCATACACGTAAATGTTTTCTCTAGCATATACAAGCCGAGCTGGCAGTTGATCGGTTAGCGCTTTTACCTTCAGTTCAAGCGTTCGTGGGTTCGAGTTAGATATTTGGGCATAGATATTTGTAGGGATTCGAAATTCACTTTAAGAATCCTGGCCTAAAATTAGCCCTCAAGTGCAAAAGATAACCGTAGAGTGATAAATTAGCACGTGTAAACGACATGAATATAGGATGAAAAAATTAATTTATCTTTACGTTATAAAATAATAATTAAAATTGTTTAATAATTTTTATTGTATTTAATAGCTTCATCTTCATGTTACTCATCAGCAAGTATCCTCATTAATATCCTAATTATTTTATACGAGTAACTTTTCATGTAAATATTTCAATTTACAGCTGAATTGTTCAATGAGTTTTTAGGAATTATGAGAATTTTTCAATATTATTTTTAAAATAGATTATTAAGGTAAATTTGGATTTTAAAGGTTTTATAAAAATGAATTTTAATAATAAAAAGGTATAAAATTGACAGCAAAAAATAAAATTATATCAAAAATTTTATTTCTTCTGAATGATTAAATTTTAATCCTTTTTTCAACTAACTTTTATTTTAAAATTTAACTTTAAATAGTTAAGCTCTATCGAGTTTGACTCCAATCAATATTATTTTTAAAGATTATAAATTTCTTTTTCAACTAATAATAAACGAGAAATAAAATTTTTATTGAAAGTAAAACAAGTAAAACAGTTTATATATTTGTATATGTATATGCATATATGTAAATATATATATATATATATATATATATATATATATATATATATATATATATATATATATATATATATATATATATATATATATATAGCAGATACAGTATATTCCAGGATACCAAATTCTGAGTTTGGTGATTTTTTTGGCGGATTTGCTTATGTATTTGTCAACCTGATTTATATATGTCCCAGATATGGAGACCTATTAGAAATTTTGCAGAAAATTATATGTTGAAAACCCTAGTATTTACGTCATCTCGCATGTCACAACACGTCATTTTGGCAACATTTCTACACCGCCAAAAAATTTAGAATTTGGAATCCTGTATTATTGGGCATTTGTGCCATATATATATATATATATATATATATATATATATATATATATATATATATATATATATATATATATACATATATATATATATACATATATATATATATATACATATATATATATATATATACATATATATATATATATATATATATATATATATATATATATATATATATATATATATATATATATATATATATATATATATATATATATATATATATATATATATATATATATATATATATATATATATATATATATATATATATAATATATTATTTATGTGTTGCCTACAGTTCCTCAATACGAAGTAATTCACGTGCGGTCGATATCCAAACGCGGGACGGACGAAAGCCAAGTTCGCCGAGTGCACCTGTCAGCTTTCGGTCGTGATATGCACCTGCACCTGCAGAGAAATGATGATTTCGACTCTCGTCTCAAGTCTATGAAAATGTATTTGGCCGAGAGCACCAACAATGGAATTCAGTACAAGGAAATGCCACAAGAAGTAAGCATGTATCGAAACTATTATTCGCTTTCCTTTTCAACAATTTTTCTCGTCTTGAAAAATTATTACAAACTTGCTCTTTCAAGTTTGATTCAGCTAAAAGATATTTTGACTTTTAAAATCTTTTTCAATATCCTTTTTCAGGTACTCTTTAATTGTTTTAATAACTAAACTATTATTAATAGAAGCAGCACATGGTGGAGTGGTTTTAGCTTTATTTTTTTATTGTAATTTATTTAAAATATTTTTAATTTTATATTAAAAAGCTTAAAAGAAATCAGGCAGTAGAAATTAACATTTATAAGCAAATGGGTTGATTTATGATTAATTTTACAAAAATCTACGATTGTTTATAAAGTGCGGAAAATGTAAAAGATATGTTACCCGTTCGGGATATAAAGTTAATTAATTGTATGTTTTAAATCAAATGCATATACTAAATTTTGTCTTATTTTGTATCGCATAATTTTTTTATTCAATGAATAATTAACATTTTACTTTTAAATTATTCCATAAATAACACTGAAATCGAAAATTTGATTAACAGAGTTTCAGATTACAATATCAATTACATTTACAGTATATTATATTAGAATAATAATTTAAAGAAAAATTTCGATAATAAATTTAAAAAAAAAAAACTGCACTATGATTTCGAGGTATAAATCTAATATGCTGAAATATATCTATTATTCTGGTGATGAAAATGTTAACTCTATTTGATAAGAAGTCTAAATACAAAGTTAAGAAAACTTGTTTTTAATCGAATAATATTTTTTATTATGAATCTTTCCAATGATAATAATTCAAAAAGAAACTGCGTAGAATTATTCATGAAACATTGTTCGTTTCAAATCGAAACAAAATTGAAGATTTCATAATGTTACGTATTTTTTTTATCATAGTTCCATTCCAACGTATAAAAACCTTTATCAAATTTCATTTTGATACCAAATGTTTTGATTAATATTCATTTCAAGGTAATAAATTTGATCTTTGGAAATTTGACTGAAAGTTCTGTTTGACTTATTGATAGAAACCTCTGACTGTCATTGAGAAAAAGTCCCTCCAAATATCCACACTAATACCTGGTGAGAAAACCAATTAATTCCTATCGCTCCTTCAAGGACACTTCAGAGGAATTTCTTATCTCCCACATCCTAGAGATTCGGTGATACAAACGTGAAATTATTTACATGTTTAATATGATGATGGCACGGAAACAAAAATATTATAATAAATCATATTACAATAATATTTTACGTAATCTTTAATGCAATAAATCACTACATACTTAAATTTTTCATTTCAAAATATTTTTCTTAATTTTAATACACGTTTTACTTACCCTATTAAAAGCTGTTTTTTTTTTAACTGCTCAATTTATCAAATTAATTTGTTGTTTTTGGATAAGCAGTATATTCATTAATTATTATAAATATTCCATGAATATTTTCATAAAATTCATATTCACACAAATCGTGATCGTGAATTTAAATCTATTTTTGGAATTTAATTATTATCTTTAGAATTTATAACTACTATTTTATCTTTTTATATTAAATCCAAATATTAAAATTACAATATTTAAATTAAAAAAATCTAAAAAGTATTTTTAATTAAAATACATTACAATTCGTAATTAAACTTTGATGAGTCAATTTTCTATATAATCTAATCTTACTATATCTAAAAATGGTTAGGATGTATTAATTATGTTATAGAGAACTCTTTTTTGTAAAATGTTGTATTAAATATTTTTTGATGAGGAGTAAAAGTAAAAAATCTTATTTTCTATCCAGGATGAAGATTTTGGAACAACCTACCATGATTTAGATAAGATGGCGGCAGTAACCATTAGACATGGAACAGATGGTAAACTACAAATGGTGAGAATAGTCATTCATTTTTATTACACTAATTTAATCGTTCAGATTTATGTTCCACAGTTTCAAATGTATATGTTCGTAGAATAAAAATCAGAGCCGGATTTCTTTAAAAATTATTAATTAAAATAATCACAAGAACAGCACACAACAAAAAATTGTTACAAAAATTCTATAAAAAGGAACAAAATGCAACAATTAACATTAAATTGGGGAACATAATATTTTATCAGTTTACATTATGACTGCTGGAATTTGGCCATTTCTTGTTTTCTGTTATTGTTGCCATTCGATGCTAATTAAATATCAGTTGCGTTGCCTTTCTGTCTGATCATATATATACATACATACATATATATATATATATATATATATATATATATATATATATATATATATATATATATATATATATATATATTACGACAACTACTACTAGCCATTAAAATTGCTATACCAGGAAGAAATTCAGATAACAAATTGATATTTATTGGACAAATATATTATGCTAAAAATAACAAGTGATTAAATTTTCAAAAAATTTGGCTGGATAGATCCTGAGAAATCAGTACCCAGAACAACCACCTCTGGCAGTAATAATAGAAGTTATACGCCTGGGCATTGAGTCAAACAGAGATTGGATTGCATGTACAGGTACAGATGCCCATGCAGCTTCAACACGATGCCACAGTTCATCAACCGTAGTGACTGGCGTTTGGTGACGAGCTAGTCGCTCGGCAACCACTGACCAGACGTTTTCTATTGGTGAAAGATCTGGAGAACGAGCTGGCCAGGGCAATAGCCGAACATGTTCCGTATCAAGGAAGGTCCGTACAATACCGGCAACATGCGGTCGGGCATTATCCTGCTGAAACGTAGGGCTTCGCAGGGCTCGAATAAAGGTTAGAACCACGGGTCGTAGCACACCAGAAATGTAACGTGCACTGTTCAAAGCACTGTAAATGCGAACAAGAGGTGACCGAGATGTGTATCCAATGGCACCCCATACCATTACGCCAGGTGATGGGCCACTATGACGATGACGAATGCACGCTGCTAGTGTGCGTTCACCACGATGCCGCCAAACACGGATGCTACTACCATCATGATGCTGTACACAGAACCTGGATTCATCTGAAAAGATGACGCCTCGCCATTTGTGCGCCCAGGTTCGTCGTTGATCACACCATTGAAGGCGCTCTTGTCTATGACGCATCGTCAAGGGAAGCCGCAGCCATGGTCTCCTAGCTGAGAGTCCATGCTGCTGCAAGCGTCGTCGAACTGTTCGTGCAAACACTTGTTGTCTTCCAAACGACCCCGTTTCTTGACTCACGGCTCGTGACATGGCTGCAGGATCCATTACGGCCATGCGGATAATATGCCTGTCTTCTCAGCTGCTAGTGATAGGTGGCCGTTGAGATCCCGCATGGCGTTCCGTATTACCGTCCTGAACCCATCGATTCCATATTCTGCTAACAGTCATTGGATCTCGACCGACGCGAGCAGCAATACTGCGATAAGATAAACCGCAATCCCGGTACGCTACAATTCGACCTTTATCAAAGCCAAAAACGTGCTGGTACGCATTTCTCCTTTTTACACGAGGCATCACAATAACTTTTCGCGAGGCAACAACGTTCAAATGCAATTTGTTTATGAGGAACCGGCTGAACAATTTCCTCATTTAAACACAATGTAGGAGTCGCTACTGGCGCCTGCTTTGTCTGAATGCGGTGAAATCTAATAATTTGCATATCACAGCACCTAGTTCCTTTCGTATAAATTTCGCGTCTGTAGCATGTCGCCTTCTTGGTGTAGCAATTTTAATGGCCAGTATAGTGTATATATATATATATATATATATATATATATATATATATATATATATATATATATATATATATATATATATATATATATATATAATTTTTCTGATGATTATATGCAATTAATTTAATTTTAATTTCAAACGATTTTAAATAATGCGTTACCACTTTTTGTTTGCTGTTCCAATCAAAGGTAATTTGTTTCACTTTCATTATTAATTAGGATTACAAGTGACACAATTTTTGGCTTATAGTTTAATTTAATTTAAAAGCGTTGAAAAATATAGATTGCTTATAATATAAATAGAGAAATATATAGGGGCAAAAAACGTCTCTCAGTTGGAAGTTTTAAAAAAGTGAAAAGCTTCTAAAAATAATTGCAACCGTATATTTGTAACAAGAAATTTCATGAATTTAATGTTACAAATATATGGTTGTAATATATATATATATATATATATATATATATATATATATATATATATATATATATATATATATATATATATTCGTAGAATAAAAATCATATAAAATGGTAAACATACATTAGGTTATTAAAAACAATTATTCAATTAGAAAATAATCACTGTTAAAAAATCAGACACATGAAATACTATCTTTGAAAAGTGATTTAAATTTGTAATTTTTAAAATATTGCTTTAAATTTTTATTTTGATTGGAAAAATTTTGAATTTTATAAATTGAAAGTTTGATGAATACGAATAAATTTATCAAATGTTTGGGATTCGTTTCTTGCACTTGCTACCAAAAATACATTGAAGAGACTTAAAGACCAACAAATTAATTATAAAATTATCATGATGTTTTCTTAAATTTCGCATTTACTTTTATATGAAAAATCCCACTACAAAACTATAAAATTAATATTTTGTTCATTCACAGAATTTCAAAATAGATATGTGATTAACTTATATATATATATATATATATATATATATATATATATATATATATATATATATATATATATATATATATATATATATATATATATATATATATATATATATATATATATATATCTGTTAATCTCAATATATGTCATGGTAGTCTAGTGGTAAGGGCATTGGTCTACCATCCGGAAGGGTGGGGGTTCGATCGCCAAAGACCCACCGCGAGTACATCAATAATCGTGTATGTCAAATATGAGGAATCGAAAGTCTTGTGGTCTGTTCTTGAGCGTTACCATGGGTGTAATGGTCTTTAGAAAATCTCCCCCTTTTTCACATCAATGTCAAAATTGAGGGAGTGGATCCTTTGATATTGCCATCAATCGGAGGATTTGATGAGCAAAGACGTACTTTTACTTTCGTGGTGCTTTCATTAAACAAAAGACCCACCTTACTGACTTAAATTTGTATAGCCAAGGCATAGCGAACTGGCTTGTCCAAGTGTCATATGTAACAACAACGACTCTCTATATATAAACTTTTTATAGCACCATCTACAAAGTTTGATCGATTATTTTTAATTGGTTAATAATTTACAGGGTAAAAAATTACGTTTATTTTAATTAAATATTATACATAAAATCTTTTGATGGGTCTATACATACCCACACACACACACACATGAAGAGAAAAATTCTTTTTAAGTAAAAAAGAATCTTTTTAATCAAAATTCGAGAATCTAGAAAAGATTTAGATGAAATTGATTAAGTTCTATAATAGGTGTAGAATTTTTCCTAGTTCAGATGTGTAAAATATGTTTGCATAATTATTGCATTTAAATCTTGTTTTGTGACCAATCATATGTGATATCACAATCCACAGTTAATTATCATATTATGCTAAATGAAATAGTTTTACATAGACCAACAAATTGGAAATGAAAATGTCTATCACGGTATTTATGTTCCTATAAAATATAATTTTTTTTAACAGAGATATTTATTAAAATTTGTATTTTTCTTCGAAATTATGTACATCAATAGCTTTTATTTGGAATGATTATAACTGAAAACTAAAATATTACTTCAGGAAGGGACCATAGGAAATGACTTGGTTGTGAAACCAGTGCCTACTGCTATTCTTGTACCAGAAGATGGATTTGTCGACGATGAGATGTTCTTGGATGAAGACGAAAGCTATGAACTAAATAGAAGCAAAACACTCAACTCATCCCAAGCATTTTCTAATAAAGCTCATCAAATTCCGAGAGGTGGCGCTCACGTTATATACAAAGGACCACCTGCTTCCAATGATTCACATAGTGATTTCCGTAAGATATAAATTTTGTTAATTCATTTGCTATTACATAACTTTCATTAAAACATTTGTAAAAATTATTTTTCAATAAATATTATTTTCGAATAAATATTAATCCATTAGAAATATTTCTGTAGAACTTTACATGAAATCATGAAAATTTTTGCTGTGTTTTAAAACCATTGAACGATAAAAAATAATTTTCTTTTTAAAGAATGGAAGTCCAAAAAAAGTAAAAGTTTACTTTCAAGCAAATTCATATATTATCTTTGTATTTCTTTTAAATTTAAGTTCATTAAAAACAATCAATATTAGAAATCTAAGTACCATTGCATACATTAAAATTAAAAATGCAACAATATGAAGGTAGTTATCACTTTTTGTAAAGTGTATATTTACGTAGCTTTTTATGATAATGTATAATGATAATTAACTAAGTCATAATTTAGTGTTGTTGTATGAAATGATTTTATTTTTCTTTATTGTTCCCTGCCTCTACAGAATGAAAAATGTCAAAAAAATTTCTATTGTTTAAATATTTTCCAAAGTTATGAGTATTCTTTTATTATATAGATACGTTGATTAGTACTAATAATTAAAAATACATATTTAAAACACTAACACATTGGCACAACTTGAGTTTTATACTCTTTTTATACAAAATAAGTGTGCTCATATAAAATTAATGCTATTCTTAATTACAGTACATTTAATTCTAAAATTCACAATAATGTCAATAGCTTTTTTTTTAAATCTAAGTTTTTCTCATGAAATTCCTAGTAATTTTTACTATTGGGAATAAAACTACCCATCACGTTTTTATATAAAATAATTTGTGAGTTTTAAGAAGTTTTAAAAATTCGGATTCCTCGATAGAATAAAATTTTTCAATATTAAAATTTTAAAAATGCTTCTGATGCCAAATATTATTTGTGTATTAAGAAACATTATTTTAGTTGCTTGAAATGTAATAAATGCAAACGTATGTTGTCTAATATTTTTAAAATACGCGATGTATTTAAATACAAAATAATAATTTTTCTTTGCATTTAGTGCCATTAGATTCCGTTCGGAACAAGCATAATTGGAACAGCAATACAAGGCTAAGATTCGGTCAACGTTCAAAAAGAGCTACGGCACCTGCTTCCGTTTGGCCAGAGATACTATTGTTGGTTGATTATGGCAGTTTTGTACTTCACGGCCTGAGTAGTCGTCATATCAAGCGATATTTCGTCAGTTTCTGGAATGGGGTGAGTGGAGATGCAGATACCATTTTTGGAGTTTCATATCATATCCTATTCAAATTGTATTTTCTTGATTGCTTTTTGCTAATTTTGTTTTCATTTCAGTTTTGAAGTACTGACAATTATTTATTGTAGTTCCATTAATTTTGATTTATATCATGACCATCAGAAAATAAACTTTTTCAGTATTGGCACAAGTGCCATATAATCCATGATTCCAAATTCTGAATTTTTTTTTGGCGATGAATAACTATTGCCAAGATGACGTATCTTGACGTGCGCGATGACGTAAATCCTAGGGTTACCAAAATAGAATTTTCTGCATAATTCTTGTAGGTCTTCATATGTATGACGTAATAAAAACGAGGTTGCCAGATACTTTAGAAAATTCGCCAATTTCAGAATTTGGAACCATGGATTATACGGCACCTGTGCCTCGATATTTATTATGAATTAGAAAAGAATTCTTGATTCTATGCTTTGATCTCTTATATTTAATTTCGTAAAATGATTGTAAGTAATTATGATTGTGAATAAATTAAAATTTTGTTCATGAAAAGTAAGCATTCGGTATGCTTAGAGAAAATTTGATTAAAACTTTTATTTTTTGTAATCAATCTCAAGAGCGTTGTAATAATCTTAGAGGCGTTTGCTTTTAGTTTAATTTAATATAAAATCATAAAATCGTGAAAATTTTAAAATATTTAATTTATCAAAATTATTATTTGAATAGTTGCGTGATTTTCTGAAAACACATATATTCGCATGTATTATAAAGGGAAATAAAAATAAACTCTTAAAAGAAAATGGAAAAGTGCTATTGAATATTCATTATATTTGTTCTAAATGTTTACACTGTATTAGATTTAGAACTTCAAATTCTATGGTTTGATGACTAGAATACAACTTTAAAATATTTATTTTTATGAAATGCATTAAGATAAAAATTTTTTTTGTTTAAAATGAGTTTCATCATTAGTTACTAAAGCTGTATCAGCACAGAGATTTATAAATAACTATTATATATAAATTTAAATTGAAAAGTTCTTTGTGTGTTTTTCAGGTAGATCTAAGGTATAAGGCTTTGTCAAGTCCTCAAATTAGGATAAGCTTAGCTGGAATAATAGTAGCAAAAGTAAGTGAGTCTGGTCCTCAATTATCTAACAATTCACTTTCATTAATTTGTAATTTGCTCATTTATTTTTTCTCAACTTTCAGAGCAAAGATGCAACTCCTTATTTGGAGCGTAACAGATTGCCAAGTCCAAATCGTGATGCTATTGACGCTGCTGCCGCACTTACTGACATGGGCAAATATCTCTACCAAGAGAACCGATTGCCCGCCTATGACATGGCTGTCGTCATGACCAAACTGGACATGTGCCGGAAGCAGTTCGGGGGTGGGCGATGTAGCAGAGGCACGGCAGGTAATCCTTATGGCTATTATTTCCTTAACAAAAACTCTCACTAGAGTCGTTTGCTGAAACCATGTGCAGTTCTATTATTTTTGTGGGGGGCATGGTAGCTTGTTTATTAGTGCATAAGCCTTCCGTCTGGAACTTGTGATCGGTCGTTGAGCAGTTACCATGAGTGTATTTGTCTGGAGAAAAATTTCATCCCCCTCCAGATCTCTGTCAAAATTGAGGGTGTGGATCCTCTGGTGGTGCCATCTATCGCAGAAGCTTAAAAAAAGTCGTAAAATCACCTTCCTGGTGGTCCTGTCAAGCGAAAGACGCTCTTTACCAACTTTAAATTCGCTTAGCAAACTGCATAGCGAGCTTGGCTTGTCCAAGTGTCATACGTAACAACAACATTATCTTTGTGAATCAATGATATTGTCCATATGAATTACATTTTGTTATTTCATGTTCACGATCATTTACTGTAAACATATTTCACCTGTAGGATTTGCTTACGTTGGAGGAGCATGTGTTGTTAACAAGCGACTGGAGAAAGTGAATAGTGTCGCTATAATAGAGGACAGTGGAGGATTTAGTGGAATCATTGTAGCAGCCCATGAAGTAGGACACCTGTAAGTAATTTGTTCTTAAATGCTTATGATTATTTTAAGTTTGAATATTGAAATATGTAAAAACAATTACAGGATAAGATACATCATGCAGAAGAAAGCCAACTCATTTAAAAAGTGCTTATACATATTTAAATTACGAACACATTCGATCTATATATTCGTTTCGAATAATGGTCGGGTGATATAGAAACATTACTCGTGATTTCAAAATGTTTGTTAAATTAGAAATAATTAGATTCTTAAGACTATTTGTATGAATTTTAAAAGGTAGAGTTCTTAGATATTAAATGTGGTATTAAATGCTATTCTTTTGAGACGTAAAACTCAATTGATTATTTGACATAATTTTATGTTATGTTCTTATATGGCTTAAAATTAAAAAAAAATTTTTTTTGTTTCAAACAACAATAACTAAACTTATAAAATGAAGTGGAATATTGCTTAGAATTCTTAATAGTTTTATCATATTGTGTTCATAATTTTTTCTATGGGATAGTGTTAAAAAAGAGCAAAATCATAAAATATTTTATGTTAGTGTCTTTTTCTCTTTCTTAGAAGTGAAAACAATCCATGTAAATGTTTTTTTTTTATGTTTTAAATAAGCTAGTCTGGTCACATTCTCTATTACACTCTATACTTTTTTTTGTTACGATGCTATTCTCGCAATAGTTAATTCATACATTCAAATGTAAGTTTCTTCCCTGATGTCATAAAAATATTATCTCACTGGCGCCGCGTAGACTTCTGAGGAAATCTGAATTCTCATGACTAGAAGGTAATTGCTCCATACTAGATCCAACCGAAAACCATGGTACTGAACAATCCTTTACAGGTTAAATGAGACTCCAGTAGTATGTCATGACGTAGGGAGGAGGATGTCAATTGCAGTGTTGACCACTTAACCTGATCGAGTTTCAAAATGACGGCTAATCAGAGAGTTGTAGTTAAGGGCTCAGAAATAGTTAACCATAATTGTGAAGTAGAAATCAACATTTCCCAATTTTTTAAAATTAAAACAACATATTTTAGTTTATATTATGATGCAATGTGTTTGTATTTCATATTTATAACAAAAGACAACTTTTGTAAAGCTCAAACCCATTTAATTTTTAATTCAACTTCAAGCATTTTTCTTTTGTTCTGTAATTTGTAAATTTTCATTTTAGTAAAAATACTTCATTTAAAGCGACATTTTCCAATAGATATATGATACAAAATACGAAGGCAACGATTGACTGAAAAATGCAATACCATCATGTTTGATATTTTAAGTGAATCCTATATATTTCATAAAATATTTTAAAATTCTCATTATTTTTTTTTGAATTTCTGAAGAAAATAATGAATCTTAGGATCACTAAACATGTAATTTTCATTTAATCTCAGATTTGAAATTGTTTAATTATCAGTTTATACTCAAGAACACATTTGTTTTAGATATCATTTTCCATTTGTATAAGTCTCGGATACCTTGCTCATGATTGAGGATTCAATTAGTGTTTTAGCAGATGATTTTATCAGAAGCCTAAGCGAGCTTAGTTTTTAATTACTTTTCCTATTTCTTAGCTTGGGATGCGTGCATGACGGATCACCACCGCCCAGTTACTTGGGAGGCCCAGGGGCCACTCGGTGTCCATGGGAAGATGGTTTCATCATGAGTGATCTGCGGCACACAGATCGGGGTTTCCGATGGTCACCCTGCAGCGTCGAGCAATTCAAGCATTTCCTCAAGTAAGTACACATCACTTTGACGTTGAATTCTTTCTAAATGATTCGTTTACGATTTCATAATTTTCATTTACGTGTTGCAATCAGTAATTTAGGACGGTGTTGCCATTGAGGCATATCTTTACATTTATAAGCGAATGCCACTACAAAATTTAATCAAAATTTAATTATCATTTTCAATATTGAATCAAAAGTCTGATACTTGTTCTTTTGCAGTGGTGAAACGGCGTCATGTCTTTTCAACTATCCTGATGATAATAAGCTGTTGGCACGAGAATTACCGGGAACTATGCTAACCCTAGATGAACAGTGCGAAAGAGACAGAGGAACTCAAGCCTGTTTTGTAAGTTGTTATTTCTATATTCACTATGATTTCTAAATAAACTCACATTAAAACTTTTTGAATAATATAAATAAAAAAAGGTATCATATATTATTACATATACAAACTGTAAATTAACTGTTTCATAATTCTATCAGTTAGATAACAGACAACATGATTCGCATAAAAATTCTTAAAAATAACGTTTTAATTAAAACAAAAATGCATTCTGCTTCATTCCTGTATATTTATCATTCTTCAAGTACAGGTATTCATTCGTTAAAGTATTTTTATTCAGTCCTTTTAGTCTGGTTAAAAAAGTAATCAAAATAAAAGTACTATAATTTACATTAATCATAAAATGTTGCTGTACATGAAATATTAACAATGAAAAAATAAATTACCATAAAACGATTTAACGAATTCAATGCAATCTTGTAAAAATTGCTAATTTAATATTCTTTAAATTTCGATTTGCAAATAATAACTTCAAATCGCAATTCAGTTTCAATTTTAAATACTTCTATATAATCATTTAGAATATTTCAGGTTAAACATAATTTTCCTTCGTATTTTATCAAGGTATAATTTTTATGTTACAGATAAATGTAATTCATATTTTGATATGAATGCTTTATGAAAATATGGATATCCATACATATTAGAAAATAGCTTACATAAAGTAAACAATGATATATCATAACAACTCATAATTAATTAGTTGCATTTTTTTCTAGTGATAAATTAAAACTATTTTATATGATTTATAGTAAATATTTGTTTGCATTCAATTAAGCTATGCCATGAGGAATTAAAGATGATTTTATGCATTTATGTTAACTTTATAAATAGTCACGAAATTGTGAACATTTAAATTATTAAATTAGATGATTCCCAAATCTAACGCTGTTTTCTAACTTTAAAATTGCCCGTGGAAAAGGATATTTACTCAAGAATTTTTTACATTTGTAGAACTTTTTCAACTACATATTGTTTAACAGGTTTTAAATTGAACTTTATACAACGAAAAAGATTTTACGTACCAACAAAAAGATATTATTCAAATTGTGAAGTATATATTTCATTGAAGATTTAATAAAATTGCATTTTAAGGCGAAACAAACACTGAAAAATTAAGCCAATCTTTGAAATATTGTTTTGAAACCTGATTTACTTGCCTCCATTTTTCCCCTGTGAAAAGATAACATTTTTAAGATAACAAAGATAACATTTGTTGGTTAATATTTAATTTAATTAATTATTCTTTTTTTTTTACCAAATTTAAATGGATGACACTTCGTCATAATCACACCGAAAATATTATAATTCTGTTGTGAATAATTTATTTTTAATATGTAGTCCTGGAATGTTATCGTTCAGAAGAACGTTTCATAAAATCTGCGCCATATTGTGTTTCATATTCAGAAGCCTTAAAGATTTGGAAAGTTTTAAATTTGCAACAGATAAGCATCTACCAGACAAAAGTGCTATGCTAACTTTTTATAGTTTATCAGTGTTATTCTTTATAATTATAGTTTATATATTTATAGTTATAGTTAGTTTTTTTTATTCCTAAACTATAAAGAAAAAGGAGAGACACCTCCCCTCCCGAAGAAACAAATAATATTGATTTTGGGTTGAAAATTTAGCAACTGAAGACTGGTGAAAGGCTTTTCAAATATTCACAATATTTTGTTTTCTGAAAGAACTTTTAATAGATAATGACTCGTATTCGTAAGTAGAGTACGAGTTTTGTTTTGTTTTCTGAAAAAACTTTTAATAGATATAGAACTTTTATAGAAAACAAACTCGCATTCGTAAATAGAATACGAGCTTTGTTTTGTTTTCTGAAAGAATTTTTCAGAGATAATGACTCGTATTCGTAAGTAGAATACGAATTTTGTTTTGTTTCCTGAAAGAACTTTTCATAGATCATAACTAATGACTCGTATTCGTAAGTAGAAAACAAATTTAGTTTTATTTTCTAAAAGAACTTCTAACAGATAATATTCATATTCGTAAGTACGAGTCAAATAAGAATGTGTAAAGAGGAAGTCTATACAAATATGCAAATTGAAAAAAAAAAGTTAGTATTTACGTTAACATTTTGCCTATAAATATTTTATGTATCCTGAAAGTAATAAAATATTTATTAGACTTTAATTAAAGTATAAAATAGTTTGATATATCATAATATTTAATAAAGATTCTTTTTATTTTAATTTTAAATTTGGCGAAATACTAGTGAAGTGATCCTGAAATATCTATAGTAACTAGAAAAATGTCTCTAAGTACAAAAAGGAAGTAATAAATGAATTGAATTTATATTTTATCAATTCAAACATATAAAATGAATGCTCATTGCTTAAATGATGCGCTAAATAATTTGTAGATCACATAAATATGTATATGAGACTAATTAATTTTATTATTAGTTGAGATTTTATAAAGAATACATATTTTTACTTACAGAAAGACAATCGGGTTTGTGCACAACTTTTCTGCTATGACAATGATTCCGGCTATTGCGTATCGTTCCGACCTGCTGCGGAGGGGTCCTCCTGCGGAGATGGTCAGGTAATTATACTTAAGTAAATGTACATTTCATAAAAATATAAATTTCATAACTGTAAATAAAATATGGTAAGCAATATTAATATCATAACTCGTCAATTAACAAATATGAAAAAATATGTGCTTAGAAGTTAAAAAAATATCCAAGTTAATCTATTCTTATTTGTTGATTAAAACAGCTTATTTTTTAATTTTTAGAAAACTTAAATAAAATCTAACATTTATATTTATGTATGGGTTTTGTCGTACTAATAATAATGCAAATCAAATACAAATAAGAAGATATTCTTTTAAATTTGAAGACTAAAAATGAAGCAATATATCTCATAAGATATTGGCTATATAGTTAATTATTGCTTGGCTTGACACGAAAATATTTCTTAGGCGCTATCGATTTACTGATGGTACCAAGATACAAATTTTGCTGAAATTATTATGTAATGAAACATTTACAAAACAGTCACTGCTTTTCAGCAGAAACTCTTAAAATAAATATAGTTAGAAAGATTCATAGGAAATATCTTGCTAATTTTTTTCTTTTCCTTATACTTAAACATTTGTATCTCATTATTTAAGAAAAGCTGATTCATGATGAAGTTATATTAAATTAGTATGGAAATTGTAATAAATAACTTTTCAATGATTTAGGTCTGTAAAAATGGAAAATGCATAGTCGACAATGAGAATATCATTCCTGATTACACCCACGTAACAAGATCAATCGCTAATCGAATCGATAAAGAAGTATCCAAGCAAACAACAAGTCGACCTCCCTCTTCTAGGGTGAGCAAGCCCCTCAGCCGAGCCTCCAGACGACCTCCACGGCCTTCCATTTCAAACAGAAACAGTATTAAGCCAGTACAAAAAGATCCAACGTCGACTACGACAGTATCCAATTCTTCTCTGGGTAAATGCTCATTAAAACTCAATTTGTAACTAACTAATTTTAAATTTCATTTCTTTTTATATAATAGATGATAAAACAGTGAAAAAATGCATAAGAAATGAATTTTTTTAAACATTTTTCTTTTGTTTAAATGTTAATATTTTTTAACAACCATAATTGAGCAATTGGGAAATCCGTTTTTAGATCTATAGAAAATTAAGAATATTTTTTCTCAGACATTTGAGTAAAAAATATTAGAGAAAAACATCCTTAAAATATTAATTTTAATGAATGTATGCATTTTATTTTGAGCTTGTTAACCAAAATAATCTTCAACTATGCTTTTGCATACAATGTGATTGAAATTGTTAAGAACGTAAAGAAAAGTAAATTTTTCCGTGATCTAAAAAGATCAGTCATTGCATTTTTAATTTTTTTTATTTGAATATAAATTATTTATAGTTTTTTTGTTTATTATTATTATGTGAATTACATTAGAGAAAATACAGTTAGATTAAATTGATTTCGATTACTAAGTAAGTCAACTAAGTAAGTTGTTTTATATAAATAAAACAACTTACTCAGCTGTCAAAAAGGATTTTTGTATGTAGGAAACGTATAAAAATCCTTTTTACGTTACAGGGTCTCACTTAGAATAAACGAATATCAGGTTCCAAAGTACTATCTTATCAAGTTTAAAATTCTGGTTTGAATAAATAAATCATTTGTAGAATGTGCCTGTAAAAAAAAAGAATTAGAAACAAAAACTTGAAACAACTAATAAAATGTGCTATCTGGAAATATGAGAATGCATACATTTTGATGAAAGCAAATAATCCATAATTTCTAGAAATTAGAGAGATTGTAAATATCCATAGTAACCTGTAACTTATACGAAGTCTTATTTCCGTAAATATTTTAATTATTATATTACGTTTAATTTAACATTTCTCATTATATACTTTTGGAAAATTTTCAAAACTTATTCCACCTTCAATGAAATTTATTTTAAATTTCATTGAAGGTGGGATAAGTTTTGGAAATTTCTAGAAACCTAACCTATCAAATTGCTATAACATTATGACAGGGAAATGCTCTTATATTTTTGATGTTCAATTTAAATTAAACAATGAGTCTTTTTTGTTCGTTTTTTGCTATATACCATGTAAACAATCAAAAGTGTATGCAATAATTAGTTGTAGGAGAAAATATATGTAAAATATTTAAGCATAAAATGCTGAACTTTGTCCAAAATTCTCATTTTGAAAATATTTTTTATAAATTCAAGACAAATTTCTATGGTTTTATATTAACTATTGAATGACTAAATTAGTAGATATTTTAAAATGAGATTGTCGTATGTTTTTGAGGATATTGCATTTTTAAGAATATTTAGTTATATCATATTAATTCAATTCTTGATTAATGAAAAGATTTTTAATCAGAATTAACAATAAAACGATTTTATTCAGTCAGCAACCTTTCTGCTTTTTCTTCTGCAGATTGCGAAGATGCTGTCGAGAAACTAGCGGGTGGTCTCACTTGCCAAGAATTCCTTGAGCGGTATGGGGACCGCTATTGCAGGCACAGCTACATGACAAAGAATTGTTGCCATTCCCATCAAATCGTCTGCTCCAACAGATAAATACATCTCTTTTCATTCACTTACAGGGTCTGATCATTGTGAATAGAGTCATGGACTGGTGATAAATCATCGATGATCATCTTCCCATGTTATTTCATCAATGAACGAGCAAGGGTAAAAGAAATTAACGTTACCGCTCAGTTTTATTGTGTAGCATGCCTTTTTTCACGTAGTGCAAACTTTGCATGGGACAAATTTCGCTTCCTTTTGCTCGCTACATGGAGATTTTCATAATGTAGAACATTAACATCCACTTACGATCATGGCATTGAAAACTGCTCGAATAATATGAACAAATAGTGTTATATTCATGTTTATGGATGTTAATTTGAGAAGTTTCAAAAGACTTATTTCTACAATCATTCTTCTTTACCTATTTATCTCACTAAGTGCAGTTATTCTTGTGCTTTTTTATGTGACATTTTAAACTGTGTAAAATCATACAAAGTTGTTTTAAAGCGGAGATTGCAAAGTAATTTTTTTGAATATTTGATTACTTTGCTATTATTGAGATTTTTTAAAAAAAAATCTTAAAAAAATTAATTCAATTTTGTAAATGTTTTCAGATAGACTTTTTCAATGTACACAAATTCTAATTGGTTCAAATTAACAGTTGCTTAAGAAAGAGACATTTGAAATCTGGTATATAAAAAAAAATGCACAATTAATTTAGTTTTCAGCTAGAATTATGCCAGCTCTCTAATTAAAAATATGGTTGGTAAGCAATTTCTGTTATAGAGAATGAACGTTTTGTTAGTTTGTTGACAATAAATACTGAAAACTTATATTTCCCATGATACCAGATTTTTAATATTCTGAAGACTAATACACATAAGCACCTAAATGCTCTAAACTTTCAATTTTTAAGCAATTTATGTGATTGAATGAAGCAAACCATGTAAATAAATGTTTTACCTTTGAATTTTGTGCTTACTTTTTTGTGAAAAAGACAATGCAGTTTTTTCTAGTGTTATGTAAATAATACACACACACACACACATATATATTAGTATCAACAGAGAAAAGTTAATAGAAACAATGATAGAATCTAATATGTCAACAAAATTGATAAGTTTTTCTGGAATGATTCTCAAGGACGTAAAGTAAAAGATGTGTCAAATCTCTCGGAACTTTACTTCACAGGAAAAGGTTTGTTGTAAGCAGACTCTGTCTTACCCATTTCGCTTAACTCGACTCTAGAAAAATAAGGGTTTCTAAGTAAAATACTAGTAGAACCATTCTGCATAAAATAGTCCAATTACATGCTTTTGCCATTGATGTCGATATCACAGGCTAAACTAGGAAAACTATTGATGAGGCTTTCACTTCAGTTGAAAATGCAACAATAAAATTAGGTCTACCTATTAATGAAGAGAAAACTATGATTATGATTGCAACAAATAAAAAATACACATAATCCATATGGAGATGCACAACTACACATATTGAGAATGCAAAACAATTTAAGTAGCTGGACACAATGATCTAAAGTTCAAATGACCAAAAGTTGAAATTCAAAGTAAGTAGCAATGGCTTATAGATATTTCTAAAACCTTAAAAGTTAGTTAAAATCCAAATGCTTAAGTCTAAAACAAAAATTGTTCTATATAAGAACCTGATAACGCTTGTTGTTTATAAGGGTGAAAATACTTGGCTCTGAACAGACCACAGGACCGTTTATTATCTTCGAAAGAAAAATTTAAAGGCGATTTTTGAACCAGTTATGCAAAGCTATGTTTGAAAAAGCGCTTATAAACGGAAGAAATATTTGGCAAACCCAACATCTTAATGTTAATGTTTCGTATTAAGAACGCTTGAGTATCAAATATGATTAGGCATTCAATTCTTGAGGTACAGTTTTTAACTAGATATTAGATTGAAATATAACTTATCAACATATCATGGTTAATATTCAAACGAGTTTAGTTGGATGTCATATCCCATCAAGAATTCTATTTGACCATTAATTTATTTACTAAAATTGTTTAACAAATTTATTTAGTTAAATCTGTTGTTAAAGGTGCTTAATAAATGACTAAGATCTCTTAAATTGGTTGGTTACTTTTTTTAAATATGAATTACAAGATGGTATTCAGTTGAGGCAGAAAGATACAAAATAAAGAATAAATTAGTTTTTTTAAAAATTTATTTTTTCTAATAATTGTAAGCATTTATTAACAGTTGTTCAAGTCCTTGTTAACTTTTTGTCCATGCTCATCGACGCACCAGCAGTATCCCATGCCGCCATGGCACTGAGTACGGCTGTAGCTACCATCCTGTTCACACTGAGGCTTATAGTTTCCAATCAAATCTATAAAAGAAAGAAATGTTAAAAAAATAAATAAGTAAATTTGAAAGTAATCAAACTGTGGACAAGCAAAGGTTTCTCTTTTACCACACACATACATATATATATATATATATATATATATATATATATATATATATATATATATATATATATATATATATATATATATATATATAATATATATATATAATATATATAGTGCTAAAACATTCAAGTATTTATGCTGAGGGAAAAGAAAAGCCGGATTACTTTGTAAAAATTTACAATAAATTATAAATTAAATATAAAAATAAATAATAAATTATATAAAATTTATATATATATTTTTCAGTCTTATTTTTCTTTTAAGTGGCAGTCGTATAGAGCAAGCTTTCATTTATGATAAGATTATACTTAAATTTGTTTCAAAATTGTACTATACCACGTGTACATTTTTGTACGGTATTTTGTAACCAAATACTAAAGTGATAATTCCCCAACTCAATTTAATGTTGAGAAGAATTTATATATATATCACGCATACAAATACTCTTTGATATATATATATATATATATATATATATATATATATATATATATATATATATATATATAGGGAAAAAAGTTATATTTTTTAATTAATCTCATCTTCAATCTTTCCAAATAAACAAATACTGTATATTCAAGGGAAAAAAACACGCGTTGACAAAATTTAAGAGAAAATTCTGAGGAAAAGGAATATCGATTTTTCTAATAATATTTGTGCTTTGTGAATCTGTGCTAGATTGTTTGAAATTTTATTCAGGCTCAGAAAGACTGACTCAGCTTTTCAACTCGTTAATGGGTTGACAAACTGAGTACCAAACATGTTTGGAAACTAAACACTGAGGGTTTCGCGTTAGGTTGTGAGATCACCTTATTGAGACACATCATTCACATCCTTAAGTCTTCGGTCCTGAAAACAGATACGGATCTCCATAGGGACTGTCGCTCCACTGAATTTAGTTTTAATCTAATTTTTATCTACACTAATAGTTGTAGAGTTCTAGATTTTGAATACTATACAATTCGAATAACTACTTCAATATTTATCGCTCGAATATTTCTTTGAAGTTACAATGTCAACTGAATTCTTTTGGAGCGAAAGAACTAAATGATATACTAACGTGTTTGAGAAACTCTGTCTCTGTGCGCGATGCAAGAGCAAGTCTTCAGCTTGAGGGAAGGATCTGTGATATGGGAGCCATCGGGTCGCCAGCACATACAGAAGGGAGAACCTTCAAAGCACTGCAGAGCTTCGTAATCACCTTCCTCTGTGCACTTGGGGATCAGCTTCACTTTCGAGTTCGACTTGAGCTCCCTCTCTCGGTGCTCCTGGCAGTCTGTGGCAGCAAGAGCACCAGCAAGGCAGATGGTGCTCAATGCAAGAACAGAAGCAATAAATTTCATGGTTGGACCCTGTGAATAAAATTTTTGGTTTAAACTGTAACCGTATATATTCAAATTATCATTAAAAATAAACTAGCAGTAAAACTAAAAAGTGGAATTTATAATCGAAATCATTTTGATTTTCATTTCAGAGGAAAAAAAAAAATTATGAGAAAATCTGCATTTATTGATCGCACTAAATGTGAGAAAATCAGTTGTATAAGTGAAACATTATAAATTTTAGCTGAAATTAACTCTTTCTAAAGACAGAATAGCATAAATCAATTAGAAGCTGCTGAAAATAAAATAAGTAAGAAAAAAAGAGCTGCTGAAGACTGAAAATCATTATGCTAAGCAAGACTTAAATATCTGAAATAGAAAAGATATTCGAAAAATGGTTGCGTAATAGTAGTGCTCTGCTTTTTCAGGTCACTAACCAATCTGAGGTTCGATCCTCGGGGTGAGAAAAATAGATTAAGCTTGTCATCCCTTTCGAGAATCGATAAAACTGAGTACAAGCATGCTTTAGAGCAAAACACTGAGGCTTCCACTAAGCATGCTTGCAATCAGGGACCTACGAAACATACGTTCTGATTATAGTCAGACAACATAACCAGAACGTGTGTTTCGGTGGGCCCTCTGTTAAGAAAGTAGGTATGGGTGTGATGGGCCTTATAGTTCCTGAGTTATGTTGTACACTGAGTTTAGCTTAGAATATAGATATATTTAACAAAATTATAATTGTCAAACAATTTATCTGGGCTCAAAATATTGCAAACGACTGCCAGGATTCTTGGCAAACGATTATCGTTATATCGGTATTTATTTTTCCATAGAATGACTACCTCTTCAAATCAGTGTTCATATTGTACTAGTTATGAATTTTGCAGCACACGCGAATTGATAATTTTTTCAAAGTGAAGTAATTTATAAAAATGAGTAGAAATTTTAGAACACTGATTTTGTTTTTATTTCCAGTTTTGTTCTTTTTCATTTAATTTGTATAATTCATTCGTTTAAAAACATTTTGCATTGAATAAAATAGCAACTAATATTGGAATCAATATTTGTTAAAAGGTTTCAAATTAAATATTTTTTGTATACATGTATTCATATTTTCACTTCAGTTTCAGATTTAATAAATACAAAATTAAATTGAATTTTCCTACTTTTCAGAAAAAATTGTTTTGAATTTCAAAGTCCTTTCGGTAATTTTATCATAGCGCATAAAAGAAAGAAGACATTAATTTCAAGTAAGGAAAAAAATGTTGAATTACGCCCTTATTGATAATGAAAATATCAAACAAAATTTTAATATTTCACCATTAAATTTTGAAAATTAGCCTATTTTATCTTATATAAATTAGATAAGTTTTCACCATTTAATTGTTAAAAACTCATGTACAATGAATAGGATATTTATAATTAACATAGCAGTTTTAGGAACCTAGGCAATAGAACATGAGGCTCGTACTTCATTTGAGCATACATAAAGTAAATGGAATTCATTTGATGAAAGAAAATATATGAAAAGTTAGGTGGTATGTAAATACATATTCATAATGTGATGCTATTTAAACGGTGATTTTAGAAGATACGTTAACTTTAAAATGCTCTAATTAAAAAATAAAACATGGCTTGTATACCCTAGCCATGGTGATTTGGTACTTCAGCATCCATTGCTTTTTATTACCACTGAGTTTTAAAAGTCCATTAGTTTTATATAGAGAAAAATATCTAAATCTAGTACATCCAAATTTCTTCACTTCAACCGATTTTTATTACCACAAACCTCCTGAAGCTTAAAGTAACTTTAGTTGAAAATCTAAGATTGTTTGCATTTTTATTCAAAAAAAGAAACCCAAACCACATTGGAAACTGGATAGGATAGCCCTCGTCAGAGCGAAAGGTCATGGGTTCGATCCCAGCTTCTATTGAACAATGTGAGACATATTATGCTTGTGTTTTCTGTATGCATATAGTTGGGTGGGTGCTTGGGAGATTTCCGTGTCAGCTCAGTGAATGCGGCTCACTGTCTTTTTAAGTCCCTCCCAATAAACTATTTATGCAGTGGGCATTAAAATGTCCTAAAATGAATTAATGTACTTAGAACATATTAAAACTCTTTCAATTTTTGTTACGTATTTTGTAAGTTTTCAAATAAAGTCAATGTTTCTAAAATTAAAAAAAAAAATTATAAAATATAACCATGTTAAATACATATTTTGTTATAAGCTTTTTGTGATAAAATGTTTAATTAAAAATAATACCATAACTAATTGTGAATGTATAAATAAATTAGAAACATCCGTAGCTTTCTTCATTTTTTTTGTCTTGTGCCAACTAGGCTGACAATATGGGGTGCGCTGCTCCACTTTTTCATACTGAACCTTATTTGGTGGGGAGTCAGACTACTTCAGTACACACATGCCACAGGGATCCGTTTATAGGGTAGTCAACCATTCACACCTCATTCATACACAGAAAGAACAAAGACAGGATGGATAGAAAGAGAAAGTACATCCATGCCCGAACCGGTATTCGAACCCAGGACCTCCCTATTCGCAGTCAGGCAATCTGACCACTAGACAGGGCGGTCGGCTTTCTTCATTTAATATATAAGAATGTTAAAAAAATATATAAGCCATATTCATTGAATTTGTGAATTAAATTTCATTTTATATGCATTTATGCAGAATAAAATTACTCATCTGTATTAACTTTGCAAATAATTTACTACTTTCATGTATTTTTTCTTATATTTACATTATAATTTGCTCAGAGAAGTAAAATTTAATTTTCTTAAATAAATTCTTTAATTTGTATTCATTGATTTAAGTACACCCTACATTAGTGTATACTTATGAAGGAATCAGACAGTCCAAAAAGACAACCTTGTCCAGCATTCCCTTATTTTCGGTCTTACTGATGCTCTACTGTTAATACGAGGGTTACTCTGAAATTTTTGAGATACGCGCAGACGAGAATTTACAAAATAAAAATAACGGTTTAATTTTAAAATACAAAGTATTTTAACACAGATGACGATTTTTTACTGACTTACTTCAACTTGTTTAGCGTAGAATAAATTTTAAACAGAAGAGAAAATGAAGTTGACGCGAGAACATTTTCGCGCTATGATTTTAAAGCAGGATTAAATCAAGAAGAATTCGTTCAACTGTTGCAATTAGCATTTGGTGATGAATCTCCAGCTCGTGCTACTGTATTCAGATTGTTTAGAGAATTTAGAAGAGGTCACAATTTTCTTCAGGATGAAGAACACACTGGAAGGCCGCCGTCGGCAGTAATCCCGGATAATGTGTCTTTCATACGAAAAATGTTAATGTATGATAATCTCTGTATCAATCAAATGATACAGATGGAACTTAACATTGGATCCGCAGCCATACACAAAATCATTCATGAATAATTACATATGAAAAAAGTAGTTTGCCGTTGAGTTCCCCATAATGTAATTGAGCACCAAAAAGAGAAGCGTGTCAGAATCAGTAAAGAAACTCTTAAATTGCTAAATGATGATGGCCACCGCATCATTTCTAAATTTGTAACAGGTTTTGAAACGTACATACCGTTTTTTGTCGTTCTAACACGTCAAGAAAGCAAAGTATGGGTCTTTGAAGATGATCCCACAGCGACAATGGTGAAAAAACAACGCGTACTGAAAAAAGTGATGTATGCCGTTTTCTTCAGAAGTACGGGATTGGTCAAAGCCATCAAATTGGAAGGACAGAAGACAGTAACAGCAAACTGGTATACCACTAAAGGTCTTCCAGAAATTCTACAAGAACTGAATCTTAGGGGACAAATGCTTCACAATGACAATGCATCTTCACAAACAGCCGGATTAACAGTTGAGTTTCTTAAACAAAAACAAATTAAAGTGATCGAACATCCGCAGTATTCACCTGATCTAGCTATGAGCGACTTTTAGTTATTCTTTAATCTAAAAAAAAAAAAAAAAACTTACGTGGATGTTTTTTTTATACAGAAAAAGAGATTGATGTGGCTATAAATGCATTTTTTCATCTATTCTAAGAAATGAATGGCTTGAGGCATTTAATCTGTGGAAAATTCGTCTACAAAAGTGCATTGATGCTGGAGGAGACTACTTTGAACATACCTAAAATTTTGTAACTTTAAAAACTTAGTTGTATCTCAAAAATTTCAGAGTGACCCTCGTATAATTCGAAGTCAACGGATATCGTGTGGTTTTTTTAATGTGGGACAACGTTAATGACAAAATTTATGCACCTCTAACTTCAGCAATTTTGATAGAATCGCACAAGAGCTTATCACTATTGATAGATGCATGCTGGTGGAAAAAAGCAGATTATGATTCTGGATGTGAGCAGTGACCAACGGCATATACATTGATCATATGTAAAAGTACCAGAATCATAGTGAGTACAGATAACTTTACAGCTATATCCTGTTTTATATGCTACGTATACATGTAAATAAACATTGTGAAACTCGATGAATAATTTAAGATAAATTTGTATTATAAACTTTTTTTAGACTGCTAAATTACGGTGTTTCGATTGAAGAAATCATGAAAATTATATGAGTGGATTGTTTAAATAAATTTTAAAAAATTGTCATAAAATGTCACAGTAGTGAACAATTAAGAAAATTTTTACATTTATAAATCTAAACTGAGCATACTTTAAATTGAAAATGAATAGATATTTAAATTTGAAGTAGTGTAAAAATAGTTCAATATACCCCTTTGAATAATTATTATAAATTTTAGAATATCAGCAGAAAGTCAACAGGATATTATATGAGTTCCTAAGGACACTTTGAAGACGAGTTCCATTTAGTGCATTAGTATTCTATAAACACAAACTGCTAATATATAATATTTGAAATTTCATTTATTTTAATTAAGACTAATATTTTAAATAACAGAGCAATGAATCAAATAAATACAGCTTCTAATACTTTTAATTTTTAATTGTTTCTATGAAAATTCTAGTTATGCAAAAAAAATTTTCGCTCTTGTTGTAGATTTATTAAGAAATAAATCTTTTGGGTCAGCATAAAATGCTCAGTAAAAATTATTCAAAATTTAACATTAGAAAGTACATTAGAAAATTTAGGAGACAAAATTTGTCACTTAAATATTTTGCTTACCGGTATTCCTTCAAAGTAACCCGTGAAAAGACCGAAAATTAAGATAGCATGTCATTTTAAAACTGTTTTTCGATAAGAAACAGATTGGATATTTCACACACTATTTTGTTTACTTGACTCTCATAACATTTCGTCTGATTCACCCTTTGAACTGAAGTGAAAGTGCAGCTGCTAAAACAAGGTTGCCAAGCAGGTGGGTCGAAAGTTATTTATATAAAAAGTCACGGTTGCTATAAATATGAAATTAATGCTTCTCAGATATAGTGGGATATTTTGCTCTTAACACGTTGTTTTTAAAGATTTACATTTAATCATAGCATGCATATTAAATAATTAACTTAAAAAAATAAAACCTAGTTGCTTTGTAAGAAAATATGGATAAAATTCTGTTTAGGAGTGTAAAGTTATTCTTAAATGAAAATTTAAAAATAAGTTTAAATTAAAAAATTGTTAAGGCATTAAATTTTGTCAGTTTCAAAAATTAATCTGAAAATAAAATAAAATTCAGAAACAAATTAAGAAAAAATTAAAATAAAATAAAATTAAGAAACAAGAACAAATTTAAATTAAGAGCAAACAAATTATTAAAGACAGATTTAAATTAATAACAAATAAAGAGTTAAGAAATTATATTTTGTCAGTTTCGTGAAAATTAACTCCAAAAGAGTATTCTTAATATTTCTAATATTTAATTAATAGCGCAAGAGAGATTCTTAAAAACTAAAAATACCCTTAGTATTTCTAATTTTATTGGGCAAGAGATGTTTCAATGTAATTTTGGAAATTATATTAAGCACTTACCGATGATTCTCGTATTTAAAAATAAAGTATAATTTTTTATAGTTATTGCGTTGAGAAAAATAGAATGCACTAATTTATTTTAAAAGTGTCATTTTTATAAAGGGTAAGTTAGCTATAAACTAAACAAATTCAAAATTATTTCGACATTTCTGGGACAAACCTGTGTCCTGCAACTCTGGGGAAGAAATACATCGAAGCTCCCTTTTTTTACTGATTTCTATTCTTTCAAATGTTTGAACATTTTCTTCTAATAATATACACTACCTTTTTTGAATTATTTAATTATTCTCTGAAATAAAAAAATAATTTTTACCATAAAATATGAAAAAACTGGATAATAAACAGGACAGATTTGATCTTTTAAGAACTTGCAAAACAAAATCAATTCTTAAATCAATCCACCAATAAGGTTAATATTACAGTTAACTAATACATTTTCATGCTGGAGGTAGGAGTTCTATTATAGGGTATGTATCTTTTCTCCATACTCTAAGCATTTCTAAGTATTAAAACAGTTTCCAATTAAGAATTTCTATAAGTTCTATTATAACAATCTAATTACCAACAAAAAATTCAAATATTAAAAATAATTACATTTATGTATGCTTATACAAATACAATTTTTTACTGAAATTTTTACAAGTTTTATTCTGAATTTTTCATATTCAAGTTCGACATAAACTGGAAAATTATCCTTTTTTTCCTATCTTTCTTACAAAAAATTTATAATTTTTCATTACATTAAAATTTTTTCTAAATTTAGAATTTTAATTTTATGTTTTTTAAGAAATTTGGATGTTAAGAGGTAAATAAAACAGACTAAAAAATTATTATTTTATCATTGGACGAAAGTTCTTTTTAAAAGATTCTCTAGATGGCGCCACTAAGCACATTTTTAAAAATAAATTTCAAAAGAAAATTATTTGGCGCAACAATTATTGCAAAAGCTAAAAACAAAAGAAATTATGTTTAAAAATTAATAAATATTATTTATTGCTCTATTTCACTGATAATGACATAAGTTAAATTTATTCTTATTTCATTATCATTATGAAAAAATAGTAGAATAATAAAAAAAATAAATAGTTTTTGAATAAAACATTAAGAATATCCTTGCAAGTTCTGCACTTAAGAAAGATATTTAAAGTTCTTCAAAATAAATTTAGTCATGTGTGTGTGTGTGTGATTAACAACTATTAAAATATTTTATATATAATATTCGATGGTAGCTAATTCGAAATCGCAAAAAGATAAAATTATTGTTCCCTCCCCCCCTACGTCTGAATAACATTAGTTTTTGCATCTTACATTTGGGTATAACACTTCTTAAATCTGGTCCAACTAAATTGTCGAAGTTATTGGAAATTCCTTTCACTTTTAGAAATATTAAATGGCAAATAAAAACACCCTGTTACATAATAAATGAAAACATAAGGATTGGTTTAAAAACAAATGGATTAATTATACCCATACATTAAATGCTCAAACTTTTTTAAAAGTTGATTTAGTTTTCTTGTAGCTCAATAACTTTTTTTGACACGAGGGTCAGGTTTTAAAATAGATTCTGAACTATTACATATTTCCAAGAATAAGTTGTGATTAAACCCACGAACTTTTGAACCAAAGGCCAGAATTATGAACAATGGCTGCGTTTCGTAAAATATAAATACGCAATATATAATTTTAATGATTCTTTCAATTGTGTCAAATCTAAGACGCTGTAAAATTGACCAGTTAGTGGTTTTCATACTTTTCGGATATAATCATTTAAAAGATTTAAGTCCACAATTTCTCTCGCGTTATACAAGCGTATGCCGTGCCTTGTCGCCTGCACTAAACTAAGTATTTCATTATCAAATGCTGTTAAGCTGATTTGTCCTCCCCAAGAGGACATTGCAAATGAAGAAATAAATTTCGTAGATGACTCTCTATTTTCAATACTTCTTAAAGACCTAAGAACCTGTCGACTGATAAGCTATTATACTGGTCTTCAGCTTAGAAGTTCATGGGTTAAGAATCCGACGTCTGTTGTGATTATTTATAACAATTGAATCTCCATTTTAAGTCCTAAATCCCAGATGAATTAAGCAACTTGCACAATAAACAAACAAAAACATTGAAGACATTCCGTGAAAATGAAAAATTGCAAACTCGTATAGTCTCTGTAATTGCTTTAATGTGATCTGAGAATACCTTTCCTGCAATTACTCAAGATGTAAACAGCATATAAGAATTGTTTCAAATGATTAGGCATAAATAAAAGATTTGATGTGTTAGCACACACACACACACACACACACACACACACACACACACACACACACACACACACACACACACACACACACACACACACACACACACACACACACACACACACATTATATATGCAAAGTATGAAAAAATCTAAGCTTTGGAACATTAAATTTTGGAATATCAACATACCAAAAATTATCTTTACAATTCTATTATATTGCTATTGTTAAGATGGTTTGCTATGTAAAGAAATTACTAAGTTCTTTGAATAATCAAATCAGTAAAGAATAAAATTATAAAAATCATCTATAAATTATAAAAATTTTTGTAACATTTTGTTTATTTTTCTTTAAATACAGTCTGCCTCATATTAAAATATAAAGTTTTTTTTAAGTCCACTTAAGTTATTCTAATGACATAATTAAAAAATAACACCATATAATAGAAAAAAAATCACCGTCTTTTTAACCGAAGATTTTTAAACTGTATATTTTACTGTGCATTCTTCTATTATTGCACTGTTTTATATTTTAGCGTCCTCACATTAACTAAAATTATACTGTCGCAAATTAATACATTTTACAAGTACATACCTTTTTAATATAGTTTGTGTAATTAAACTGCATAACTTATATTTAGTTTCAAATTTAGTATTCTTTAAAAAAAAAATTAACATTTCCAAAAAATCTGTATCATAGTTATAATAGTTTTTAAATACACACAATTTTTTTTTTTTTTTTTGCATGAATAAAACTTCTATATTCCATCATAGTATTATTGTACTGTGTGGAGAAAAAAGGACATGCTTTTTTTGATTGAAATAAAAAGAGCAGGAAACAAAATTCATTTTGCACTTTACCGCAACACGTTGTTATGTATTCTTTTATCTTTTTATTCACACCTCTCTTTCTACTTCAATCAAAAAAGCATTTCAATTTTTATAATTCTGTTAAAATGACATATCTGCTTATTTTGTACTGATATGATTGGGCACATATTAGATTTAAAATTTGCTACTGAAATTAATAGCGAAGTCATAAAGATTGGAGAAGGTATCAATTTTTGAAATTATTTAAAGTTATACGAGTACAACAATGCGAAATTATCTAAATTTAAAAATGAAACTATATTACGTATATAACCACACACTTTTATATGTTTGTGGTATACTTCCTCTATCTTTGTACCCATATAATCAATATCTTTCCTGATTGGTGCTAATTAGATATATTTTCTTGACTTGTAGAACATATTAATAAACCTTTTGTCACACTTTTTATTTCATTTAAATCATTGTAAAGTTTATTCACACAGTTTTTACAAATATCAAATAAATGGATTCAGTATAGAAGAAAGAGGAATGCCAAATATGAAGATATATATACTATTCATCTGTTTTTGATTTTTATTTAAATATATAGCTGTTTTTTTCGTTACAGTTGAGATCTTGAGTACGCCACTTTATTACGATTCTCAATTGTTTAAAATATCCACGACGTCTGATAGCGTTTCATCTACGTCACATCACACAGAGATGGCGTTGTAAATCCGATTTCGCCCATGGGTTAATGGCTTGAATTTCTTTTAAATCTTAAGTCTATTTCTTAACTGGCGCTAAATTATTAAATTTTCTTTTATTTAATACTACCGTAATAAAAAAAATTATAAAAAAGAATAGATTTGTATAATATGGGCTTAAAAAGATCTTTGAATCTCTAATTGTTGTCTTTTTTAATTTATTTTTATGTTAGATCCCTTGTGTGTGGTTTAATTATTCTTAGTTTTTTTATAGCATTCTTTTTCTTGTAACTTTTATGTTTTCTCCTCTTTATAAATTTTATTTGAGAAATGTATATTTACAAATTTTTAATTCGCCAAGTTTGTTCCAGTTACAGCAAGTTTTTCTCTGTTCTTTATTATTCTTGTATTTTTCTGCCATTTTTACTTCAAATTTTACGGATTTATTGCTAGAATTTTGATATTTATGATTGTTAGGAAGATGTCTATTTAAAATTTTGGAATCCAGATTTGCATGATCTCTCTCTCTCTTCAGATTGCATGTTATGTAATTTATCACACAAAATGTTCCTAAATATGATATAATTAGTAAATTAGTTAATTCCCCATAATTAAGCATGTTTTGTGGATTTATTTTAATTTTGAATACTTACATATATGCATTATTTACAAAAATATGAGCGTTATGATATTTCAAATTAAGTACAGGCAAGTTGAATGACTTAAGAGTCTTTGATAAATTTGATTTATTTTAGGTACATTTCCACTGGAAAGGCCATGGTAGCTTAGAGGTTAGAGCATTGACCTTCAGTCCGAGAGGGTGGGGACTCGATTCCCAATATTGCCAAAGACCCACCGAGTACGTGTGATATACGTGATCTTTAAATCTATAAAATCGGAAGTCCTGTAATCGGGTGTTGAGCAGTTACCTAAGGTGTAATGGTCTGGAGAAAATTTCTTCTCCCTTCAGATCAATGTCAGTATCGCGGGAGTGGATCCTCAGGTGGTGCCACCTATTAGAGGAGTATAGAGCAAAGTCGTACTACCACCTTCGTGGTGCTCTGGTTAAGAGAAAGACGCACTTTACTGACTTAAATTTACACAGCCAACGGTATAGCGAGCTTGTTCAAGTTTGTTTGAATTGTTCAAGTGCTATAAGTAACAGTAACAACAGGAATAGTTTTTAATCCGTTTGGAAGATAAATACACTGATGAAAAAAATCCTAACACCAAGAAGTTGTGCTAGCGAAATAAAATTTGGCTGGCGTGTTCATACATCTGAAAGATGGCTTCGACACAAATTTTGCGCTCGGCGCATCAGTGTGACGCTAGTAGCCACACACGGAAGATGCAAATCAGGTTTGCTTTAAAAATGAGCTGTAACATTCCTGAGCGTTGTTTAGCGTTGAGATTTGATGTAGTGAGTTGATGTTAGTCCACAAAGCCTTTAAAAAGACAACGAGGCCATTATCAACAGCTCACTGAGTTCGAACGACGTCGTATATTAGGCCTACGATAAGGTGGATTTTCTTTCCGCGTGATTGCAGAAAGGCTCGGCAGGAATGCATCCACTGTGCATGAATGTTGGCAGCAGTGGTCAAGGGAAGGCACTGCCTCAAGAAGCCCGGGTTCCAGGCGCCCACGTAGCACTACTGAGAGGGAAGACCGCCGTGTTCGGCGTATGGCCGTAGCGAGTCGTACTGCGTCTGCAGCAGAAATTCGAGCAGCAGTTGGTACCACAGTGACAAAACGAACTGTTACCAATCGGTTAATTCAAGGACAGCTCCGAGCCAGACATCCTGTAGCGTGCATTCCACTAACGCCAAACCACTGTCGTTTGCGACGTCAGTGGTGTCATTCTAGAGCCAATTTCAGGATGGAATGGAGATCTGTTGTGTTTTCTGATGAAAGCCGATTCTGCCTTGGTGCCAGTGATGGCCGCGGGTTGGCTAGGAGGAGGCCAGATGAGCGGCTGCAACCATCGTGTCTGCGGCCTAGACACACTGGGCCTACACCTGGAGTTATGGTCTGGGAAGCAATTTCTTATGGCAGCAGCAGCACTCTCTTGGTTATCCCACGCACCCTGACAGCAAATGTGTACGTCAGTCTGGTGATTCAACCTGTTGTCCTGCCTTTCATGAGAAGAATTCTGCTTCTCATGAGCTGCTTTCCAATAGAATAAAGCTCGACCTCATACTACTGTTGTAACCCAACATTCTCTACAGGGTGTTGACATGTTGCCTTGGCCTGTTAGATCACCAAATCTGTCTCCAATTGAGCACGTATGGGACATCATTGAATGTCATCCGCAACCAAAATTAACCGTACCTGAATTGATCGACCAAGTGCAACAGGCATGGAACTCCATCCCACAGATGGACATCCAGCACCAGTATGATTCAATGCATGCACGTTTGTATGCTTGCATTCAAAATTCTGGCGGTTACGCCGGTTATTAATGTAACTGTATTTCACTTCTGCAATGGCTCTTCCCGGGCTTAAATTAACCTGTGATCTTAAAATTGTAATCAATTACGTACGTTACCTATATAAATGTATTGATGAAATTTCATTACTCTACAATAATTAATTCTTGATGTTGGGATTTTTTTCCATCAGTGTATATTCTTTTTAATTTGTTTTAGTATTCCAAAGTGAATAATGACGGATAGTGTATCTTTACATAAAATGGTCTTATTTTATTATTAGGGTTACCTTTTGTGTCTCAATCGTTCAGGGATTTAACTGATTTGGAAATAAACCCCAAATTAAGGTTCGGCAATTGGCAGAAGTAGGACTATGCATTAAAGCTAAAGACTATAGACACCCACAATCCTTAGACAATCTTCTAAAAATTAGAAAATGTCCTGAAAAAGATTTAAGAAAATGAAATATCATATTTTTTATGATATAGCATTAAAGTTTCTAGATATTTTATCTTCATTTATGTGAAAACTAACATGATTTCAAGACATTCACAATCTTATTGTTGATTACGTAGAGCAATTTTGGAGAATGTTAATGTATTTATCCCAAGCAAGTGTTATAAAATTTGATGTGGTATAAACCTACATTAACTTCCATTATCTTTAAGTTTTTGTGTGACTCAATGTCTCTTGATGAATAAAAGGCTAGATATTCAAGCATCAAGGAATTATCTTCAAGAAGATCTTTTTTTCATCCGCGTCTATAGCAGGCTTTGATCAATCACCCAAAATATAAATTATTTTTTGAAAAGTTTAAGCGTTCTAAAAATTTAAATCTTGTTTTCGTGCCGGAGGGAAAACATTGACTGATGCAAATAAAATGAGCAAAATAGGAAAAATGCAAACCTATAGCTACAGCAATGTAATGGTTGTACTAAACTAAGTATTGATATGGCATTCGTTTTAAGAGTTTGGCTAACATTATTTTTATACTTATTTCGATTTTGGTTGTAATCGTCTAAAAATGACATTGTCGAAAGAGCTTTATTATAAAGAATCATGTGATAAGTCTTTGTAGGAAGAAAAAGTTGGATTATAAGTCTAATAAGCAAACTGGTTAGTAAAAAAGTAAAATTTACGAAAAATAATCTTAGTATAAATCTGAAACACTTTTGATTATTTTCTATTTGAACCAAAGGAGTAGAATAAAATTTCGCAAAATTCGAGATTTATTATTCACTGCACATATAGTTACTCTTATGACATTCGTTGCCATGTCGACGAAATCATACATAATTTTTGAAGGAGATCTCTTGGGATATAATATGGAAGAACAAATACCTTCTTTTTTTCCTTTGGGAATATCCCGCTTAGTTTTGAAAAAGCAAATGTTAATCTTAAATAATAAGATAATGTTATATATGGAACTTTAATTTAGATTTAAGGAAAATAAAGTACTAATTCCTTTTTTTTTCTGATTGTCAAGAAATGAAGGCGTAAAATTAAAATGAAAAACTTTTTGATGAAACTAGAGTTTGAATGTAAATAGTTTACAATAAAATTACTTTATCTTGGTTCCTGAAACTTTAATAATTTAGTGAGGTATTTCATTAAAATCTATCATTTATATAGAAAATTCAGTGTTGGCTTTTAAACGTTTTAAGCCAAAAATGAAAAATTAAAGGGCTTAAGATATAAAGTTACAGTTCTTAATATATAAAATAATTAAATTCAGAATATATTAATCAAAAAATATTTAAATTTATGGGGCACAGTTAAAATTTACTTCATAATAATTTGGACGAATTAGACTTGCATAATATCACAGGTGTTTAAAAGTAAGAAAAATCACACAGATTATTAAATTTTATTCGTTCAATCTTTGTTGCATACGATAGCATACTAGATTACAACCTAGAGTATAAAGTGAGTTTTTTGAACCGCTACAAATATCAAACCCGAAGTGGGAATCGAAGACACGAATGCTGAACTGAATAGCTATTCGAAAAATATTCGGTTACCAACTCGGTGTCCAGTTTAACGCAAAAACTGAACCAAAATTGAAGAAAAAAACTGAAAGCTAGCTTCGAAATATGCAAACATAGAATTATTTATGAACGAGTGAGAGGAAAAGTAGAATGGACTTATAAACACATGTGATAAAAGTCATATTTCGTTCGGTTGTACACCTTACCGAAATTCTTAGTGTTACTTTGGTAACAATTATTAAAAGCCACTAATGCTTAGAAGACGGAATAATGAGGCGAATCATGATTACTTGAAATATACTTTCTCAAGTACAGATTTAAAGGCGGCCAGTGATTAGTTTATGGATACGATTCACACATATGACAAAATCCACAACTCGTTCGGTTCTATACTTTACCGTTTCTTGGTGTTATTTTTGCAACAATTACTAAAAGTCGCTAATGCTTAGATGAAAGAATAATGAGGCGAATCATGATTGCTTGAAATATACTTTCTCAAGTACAGATTTAAAGCAGTCAGTGATTAGTTTATGGATACGATTCACTCATATGACAAAATCCACAACTCGTTCGGTTATATACTTTACCGAGTTTCTTGGTGTTATTTTTGCAACAATTACTAAAAGTCGCTAATACTTAGGAATAATGAGGCGAATCATGATTACTTGAAATTTATTTTCTCAGGTACAGATTTAAAGGCGGTCAGTGATTAGTTTATGGATACGATTCACACATATGACAAAATCCACAATTCTTGTTTCTACAATTTATCAAATTTCTTGGTGTTATTTTTGCGAGAGAGAGAGAGAGAGAGAGAGAGAGAGAGAATTACTAAAAGTCATTAATGCTTAGATTACGAAATAATGAGGCTGATCTGGATTGCTTGAAATTTGCTTTCTCAAATATAGATTCAAAGGCGTTCAATGTACAATTTGTAGATTCGATTCACGATACCTGATCTATTAAGAGTAGAACTTGCCTTTTTTTTTTAATGTTATGGTGAAGATGACTAACTCTTCACCATAACAAGAATGGAAACTGATACACCTTTATTGTTCCCCGGTGAACACCTGTGAACCAAGTCACAGAAGCGATACCACCATAAACCCGTTTATAGGGTGGGCCACATTCATACATCATCTCAGAAGAAAGGACAGAGAAACACTGAGAGAGAAAAAAACATCCAAGCCCGAACCGGGATCCGAACGGCAAGTCCAACAGCCTGGGAGTTAGAAACGCTCACCATTCAGCCTTCAATTGGCAAGAACTTAACTAAAATCGTCAAAGATCCTGAAGACCTGAGTCGATCACTATTTGCTCACTTTAGTCAGTAATAGCATGCATGTTATGGCTTCAAACCGTCACTGAAAATCGAATTTAAAATTTTACTGTTTCCAGCCCAATTACTGCTTTGAATTTGAATGCAAGAATATCTCTATGATCTATGTATTCTGATCTCTATGAATGAGCATTTTAATATGGAAAAGAGATCATAAAGATTGGAGCACAGATCCATGGAGAGACATACTTTTCTCTGAGGAATCAAAGCTCAGTCCTTACGCATTTTCATTTGGAAAATGATACTTGCTTTTTCTAAGTGAGAAGAAGTTTATCATGATAACAGAAATTTGATGGACTACGCAATTTTTATGTCTGATATCGGCACAACTCTTCTTAACTTTAAAACAGTATATGTCGTATAAGGTACTCATGCTCGCCATTTCAAGAATACAACTAATCTGAATACTGTTTTCATCGATAACAACAAATTTTCATTTCGGGAGCATATGGTCAAAGATTTTCTAAAAATTAAATATATTCATTAGATTGACTGATCACTTGGACCAAATCTGAGAGCTATTGAGCATGAGTAAACAGCTTTAAGGAGGACAATTTGACATGATTGGTGATTAAATGAAATTATCTGTCTCATGAATTCATATACTGCCTTATTTCTATGTTGGAATCACAATAAAAAGTATTAATCTGTAAGAGGAAATCACGCTTCCTCTCAACATGTTTCTTTTTTTCCATCTTTTACTGCTATCTGGTACCTAACAACTATAATGACTTTTATACACCTATATATATATATATATATATATATATATATATATATATATATATATATATATATATATATATATAACACAAATGTGTTGTTGTTGATACACTTATGGCACTTGGACAAGATAAGCTCGCTATGCCGTTAGCTATGTAAATTTAAGTCAGTAGGGTGGTCTTTTTCGTTTAGTCAGAGCATCACGAAGATGAAAGTACGACTTTGCTCTAAACTCCTCGGATAGATAACACCATCAGAGGATTCACTCCCACAATTTTGACATTGATCTGGAAGGGGAGGAAATTTTCCCCAAATCATTACACCATTGTTAACAGCTCAACAAATGACCATAGGACTTTCGATTTCACAGATTTAACGAGCAAGTATATCGCAGTGTACTCGGTGGGGTTTTTGGCAGAATTAAGAATCGAACCTCACCCTTCAGGATAGAAGTTCAAAGCCCTAACCACTGGGCTATCACAATCCCCTGAAAGCTGAGGGCTAGATACAGGGAAACAAGTTGGTGCAGTAACAACAGCCCCCTGTAATGAGTTTGTAAACTGTAATGAGTCTTATACACCTAAAATGTGTATGTAATGGCTATTTTTTTACATCATATTAAACTATATTCATTAACATTTGTCTAGTATTTCTAGAGATAACTTAACCAATGTAACATTTTTCTGGATACTTAATACTAGTTTAAATGATGATATATTTTTGTTTATTCATACTCTACCATATAAATGTTCATGATAATAAAGTAATTTTATTTTCCATGAGCGCTGCTTAGATTCGCAAATATACACATACAAAAATTGAAATTAAAGCATTATTGTAAGACAATTTTTATTAAAAATACTTAAAATTAAATAGTTTTTTTATTAAATTCTACTGAGCTTTAAAAAAATAATAAGCAAAATATGAAGATCTCTTGAAATTATTTTTGTACAATTGTATTTCCTGTGGATAATATTCAAAACCTAGGAATGAAATGGAATACTTTATGCATTTGTATGATTTAGTTCCGGGTTTATGCAATAAGCTTAAAATAAAATTATATGAAAATTTATTTAATATTTTGTAAATATTTTTTTATCAAACTATCATATAACAAACGAGACATATAATAACAATAAGTTGACATACTAGAAAATTAATTTTTTCAAACACTTTTTTGACAGTGATGAAAAAAATGACCACTGATTTCCATATATTATCGAATTCTAGAAAATATCTCTATAAAAACAAAGAATTAAACAACTTGTAACTTAAGTGAAATTAATTTTATATAACATTTATAACAGTATTGTCTATAATTAGGAGCTAATACAGTACCTTTGGATAAGTATCAGATCTCAGGAACTCTTGGTTTAGACCGAGGAAAAATTAAATTTATTTCAAGAAAAAATTTCAACAAAAATCTTAAGCACCAGTTCTCCCTTCCGTTTTGGAACATAATGTTAAAAATGGCGAAAGAAAAAGTAATTTTTTATTCTGTAAATTAAAGCTATTTATAAGAGTTAATATAAATATAGTAAAGACAAAAGATTAAACTGTTTCAGTTTCACAAACGCTTCACTGAAATACCAGAAGGAAAAAAAAAGTTGTGTGAATGAGATCAATATATTTTCAATTGTTAATATGTATAATAATGCTACTAGTGATATATATAACGATGTAAAGACATTGTGTTGTTTGTTTCTTTTTTAATCAGATCATTCGTTTAATGAAAGCATTACTAATATAAAATTACGACTCTGCTCTAAGATTGCTCAGATAGATGGCACCACCAGAAGATCCATTTCCTCAGTTTCGACTATGAGTTGGAGGGAGAGGAAATTTTCTCTAGACCATTACACCCATAGTAACTGCTCAATGACTGACAATAGGACTTTCGATTCCAGGGATTTTATTGAGCATGTTTATTACATGTACTCGGTGGATCTTTGGCATCATTGGAAATCGAACACAACTTTTCTGGACGGAAAGCCGATGCCTAACCACCAGAATGGTGCCACGGCCCGAAGAAAGCCGCCATGGCCTGGTTGGATAGGATGTCGTGCTCATTATCCAAAGATAGTGATTTCGAATCATGGTGGACCGAAGATCCATTGTTTTTGTTAATGGCGGCAGAAGCACGTTAAAACTGGGTGTGGTAGCGATGTCCTCCAAGTGAAATGATATTTCTGGGGGAAGTAAGCCAAATATTGGGGGTTTTCTGTTTGGTCTCTGCTCCAAAATCAAGAAAATTCCACCTGGCTGCTTCAATCTAACTGGAAGATCCCAATTTAGGGACTGCTACAGGGAAGTATGCTGGTGCAACAACAACGGCCCAAAGAAATACTAGATTACATCAATAACTTAGTCAGTTAATGTCTTTTCATTACAGATCTTTTGTGAATTTTAAGCATGCCCAAGAGATTGATATTCGAGATGGACTTCACACCATAATAACTGCCTTAAATGTCATGCATATTCAAAGTGAATAAGATACCTCAACATTTCATTATCTGATTAAAAATAAAAGCGATAATTGGCTTGATTTTCAATCAATCAGAGATTAGTAATTTTGAATCACGAGAAGTGCAAATGGAGAATAAGGTGGTCACCATACCAAAAATACTCCACTAGAAATCGATGCTTAACTTCCTTTTTTAATAAAAATCTGTGTCAATAAATTCGTGGTTGTTTATGTTATTAAAAGCTTATTAAAAATTAAAATTTTAATAGTAATAATTATTAATTATTCTGTATATACATATTAAGTTAAATATCCATTTATTTGCACAAAGCACAACTTACGATCATTACATTTATGAGGGAGCTAAAGAAATAAAACAAAATAAAGATATGATGTATGGAGAGTTTAAAAATAGGCTTCTAATGCAATAATTAATTTACAAAAAATTTCTTCTTCGTAAAAGGATAATAAAATAACAAAAGAGTGGAAAAATACTAATTTTTAATTTTTATCGATTCAACAAACATTGATGGATTCAAATGAAATTAGCCTACTTACTCGTATTCCTTATACAATAGCAGAATAAATTGCAGCTGTAAAAAATATTGCACATGCCCTTTGTTGTGTGAAAATACTCTTTAGTAATATAAATTTGTGTTATATAATTCTCATAAATAGTTTCAAAACCAACAACTTGATATTCAGGGCTGGGCTCGATTCCCAATGTGTAATTTTATGTTTCAATGTTGTTATTTAGATCCGGTGAAGGGAGTTGCTGTAACCTAGTGAATAGAATATGGCCTCCGAAAGGGCTGGGCTTGATTTCCAATGCCTCTAAAGACTCACAGTGCACATGCGATATACATGCTCGTTAAATCTGTAAAATCAAAAATCGTGTGGTTGGGAGTTGAGTAGTTACCATGGATGTAATGTTCTGTAGAAAAATTTCCTCCCTATCCAGATCAAAGTAAAAATTGAGGGAGTGGGCCCTCTTTCGGTACCATCTATCGGAGGAGTCTTGGAGCAAAGACTTACTTTACCAATGTGGTGCTCTGGTTAAGCGAAAGACACACACTACTGATTTAAGTTCGCATACTTGTAGGCTAGAAAGCTTGATTTGTTCCAGTGTCATATAAATAACAACAACAACTTGATATTTAGCATGATTTTCTTTTCTTAATTTCAACCGTAATGATTACTTTTGTTTTCACTTTGTCATTTCATATGAAGCGCAAGATGAAAAAAATTCTCAAATACTCGAATGTGATTATTGAGAGTATTTTTGCAGACTTTAAATATGATTTAAATGCTCTTTTTACCAGAAAAGCAAATTAATAGTAACATATAATGTAAGGTTCTTTAATAAGGGATTAATATTAAGAGATAATAGGAGATTAATATTAAGAGTTCAATTTAGCATATTATTTAGTCTATATCTCTCTTTTTTAATGTGTCACATGTTCAATATAATTTTTGAATATTAGAACCATATAAAGATCATTTGAAAAACAAAGATTTTATAATCAAATCCAAAAGATTTGATATCGTGCAGAAAAATATGGACACATTCTCAATAGTTCTATATTAAATATACATAGTCTCTTTGAAAAATCGAAATTAAGGATGATTAAATAAATACCAAAGTTAATTTTAAGTTAACATCGTTCAGCTTAGTTTTGTAGGCCCTTTATCATTAAAATTTTATTTTAGATCAAAAAAATATTCGATCGAAGGTACTTATTCTCAGGAGAGAAGGTTAGAATTTATTATAAATTTCACACATTTTATCAAGTTTAAATGAAAATGGCACTCTAAGCTTGCCCTTTCTAAATTTTTTTCTCTTTCCATGTAAGATAAAGGTGATAAAAGCAAAGGGCGATTGATTTGTGATTTCTCAAACCAAATGATAAATTTCCAAGGAGCTTGAAGCACTTTCACACTGAAGAATAAACAAAGTTTATCAAACGTTTCTAAGTTCAAAAAGAAAAGATAAAATAAAGCATATTTTATAATTTCATAAGTTTTGAAAAAGCATTCAAAATACATTTATTTTCTTACTGCACTGTTACAAATTCAAATGTTTTTCAGCATTTGAGGAATGTCAGATTTACCATACTAGTTTGCGATCATAAGCAAATATATTTATTTTTATTATTTATTCATAAACATTCTATTTATTGATTTTTTAAAAGTAAATTCCACTTATTGATTCTAGCACTCATATGAGAAATTATAGGCATGTAGTTTATAATCAAGTTTCGGGAAATTTAATATTGCATATAGCTGAATTATTAATGCTTAAATTGTTAGAAATTTAGTATAATTTTGTTATTATGCATTTATAAAATCAAAGACGCATCTTACAATTAATTTATACAATAATTAATTAACAATACAATTATTTGATAAATTAAAATTATTCATGATGGAGATTTTTGTGAGCTATTCAAAAGACGTTTTTTATTCAATTATAATTTTCTAATGATATTTTTATTTATGTAAATCTAACCAATGAAGTTTACAGTTTTTGGATTTTTTCATTCTCTCAGTTTTTAATAGTTTTTATTTCCTGCCTACGGTAACATATTCTTTTAATTAATCGCTAGGCAAATAATAACCTTGAAAAACATAATTGGGTATTTTTGAAATTGCCATCCAACTTTGTCTTTGATTTCATTCAAAATTTTCTGAACCAGATTGGGAAATTGAATTGAGATAATAATTAATAAATATTTTATTCTAGTAAGAAATAATAGTTTTAATAAAACTTTCTTTACATACTTTTCACATCTCTGTTAAATGTCATTGAACTCATTTCACAAGTGGACAAAAGAATGTTTGAAAATGTAATAATGGACAAATAAATATTTACCTCAAAACACTTATAATAATCTTTCAACTATATTAAAAATATACTATCTCTATTAAATTAAAATAGTTATTGAGATGATAATCATTATTAATGATAATAACTAGCATTATTATAAGTAGCTATTTATGCTTAGTATTTATTCGCATTACAAAATTATTTCCTCTACCATATTCTAAAAATTCAATTTGGAAACGCATTAATAAACTACTTTTGAAATGAATGTGTTTAAAAATACTATTCTTAGAGCCGTGGTAGCCTAGTGGTAGGCCGTGATAGCCCTTCCATCCGCAAGGTCCATCCGTCTATTCCCAATGCCGCCAAAGACCCACCTAGTACATGTGAGATACGTTCTCGTTAAATCTGTGCAATCGAAAGTCCTGTGGTCGGTCGTTGAAAAGTTACTATAGGTGTCTGAATGATCTGAAGAGAATTTTCTCTCTCCCCCCCCCAGATCAATGTCAAAATTGAGGGAGTGGATCCCCTGGTAGTGCCATCTATCGGAAGAGTCTTAGAGCAATGTCGTACTTTCAACATCATGGTGCTCTGGTTAAACGAAATACTATCCCTTCAGACTTAATTTTGTCTAGCGGGCTTGGCTTGTCCAATTGTCATAAAAAACAACTACAACATTCTTGACACATTTTTCTTTTGTGATTCTTATAATTACTTTCTTGTTTTGTGTAGATTCTAAGCTATTTTTTTTTATAAAGTTATGCTTTTCACCATTTTAAGATTCTAGGAGTTTTTTACAACTGAGTAACTTTAAATTGTGTGCCCTGTTTCTATTGCTTTCACTATATTATTAAATAAGTATAATAATTATAAAAATGTTCGTCTGTGTTTAATGCTTTTGCAAAATCAAGCCTTAACACAGAGGAAATTAGCTAGTCTTATTTGGTGCGTCAAATGTGTCATAAGACACATATTGTATTTTTGATTATAAAAATCTAAAAAACAAAAGTTTTTATTTGGTTTCCATATGAACATAATGATCTCAGAATTGTTCCTTTAAGGCTCTTATCCCCAAAAATGTAAATATTTTAATGGATTCCAGTCTATTTTAATATATAATTTTCTGGATTTGAAAACATTTACAGTTAGAAAAACTCTAACTGAATTCTAATTTAACAGAGTGGTTCGAAATTTATTGTTTTGTCTTTTTCTGCACTTTAAGGGTAATTTATAATCAATATTTCCTAATATAAAAATCAGTGTACTTTCAAAATTATTTGGCTACATGGAAATTCTATTAAATTTTATTGCTGAAATGTCTGTTATGAACCACTATGGAAAGTTGAATTCAGTGTTGAAGACTGAAATGATATGCTGTTGTTGTTAACTATGACACTTGGACAAGCCGGGCTCGTTCTGCGAAGTTAAATCTTTCGTTTTATTCAGAGCATCACAAAGGTGAAAGTACGTCATTTTAGATCTTCTGATAGATGGCACCACCAAAGGATTCACTCCGTCAATTTTGACATTGATCTGAAGAAGGACATTGATCTGAAGGGAGGAATTTTTCTTCAGACTATTGCACCCATGGTAACTGCTTACTGACCGATGACAGGACTTTCGATTCCACGGATTTAACGAGCACGTATATCGTATAGCATGTACTCGGTGGGTCTTTAACGGCATTAGGAATCGAATCCCGCCTTCCGGATGGAAGGCCGGTGCCCTAACCACTAGGCTACCACAGCCCAAAATGTATATGATATGATGAAACCAAAACAGAGCTTTCTAAAAAAGCTCAATGTTTATTTCCATTTAAAAAATATATTTATACAATTTTATAACATTTACAATTTGTTAAAAGTCCCCGATGACAATTCTCACTATTTATTTACTTTTCGTGATCTTCTTGACCAGTTTCCTGGGAACTTCCTGGAAACAACCTGTTGCCTTGGCTGACTTGTCCGACTTTCTCTGAGCAGACTTCGACCTAGACTTCGTGCTGAGGGAGGAGGACTCGGATTGGGAACTGGACATGCTCCCAGATCTGTCCGAACTGGCTGCCACTGAAGAGGACCTCGCTGACCGAGGCGGTGTTAGTTGTTTGTTCTTAATTTCTAAAGTAATATAAAAAAATTAACCTTTTTATGAACCAAATGTAAAATTTTATTTCATATTAATTATCAATGAATGCTGTTCAGGGAAAATGTATGCTTTCTAAATTAACTTCTACGAAACATTCTTGCTAATTAATAAATATTAATATATGAAATTATATTATTAATATTAGATCTATACAATAGTAATTAGCTTTCAAATGAAAAATTTTGTATAATATATATTGTTTATAATCACAAAATATGCTATGTGTTTTAAAAAGAAATAATTATTTCTCAAATCATTCCCTTTAAAATCAAACAAATCATTTTTATTTGTTTTGATAATGATAAAAACATTTAAGCTCAGTGTTATCATTATTTTTTTTCAGTTACACTTATTTATTTAAAAACATACTTATTTCTTACGTTAAAATTTTGCTGAAGTGATAAATGTATTGAATATAATTTCGAAAAATACACAAATATTTTTTATGAAATATAAAAGTTAATATTCTAGTTTCATTTTGTTTGATAAATATTTTATAGCTTGTAAGTATCATACATTGAATTTTTAGGACATTAAACTTTTGAATTTAAATCATGTGTTTCAGTGTTTTATATTAGAAGATTTTAACATACCTTCTGTGATGTTAAAATCTTTACATGCAAGTCATTGGAGCGGAGTTATATTTTGTGGTTTGAAAACTACTGGTTTAAATATCAATGTATGTTATATATATATAATCAAAGTATATTAATATTTTAATATATATATATGTACTTTAATATATATTAAATACAGCATATAAAAGTTTATTAATATTTATAATTATTTCTTATGAAAAAGTCATTGTGTTAAAATATTTACTGCAGACATTAATATAACCATTAAAATTTACTATCATCATGCATGAAAAATATCAATACAACATAAAATTATTTTAATCAAATAACAAACAAATTCATAATTGCAGATGGAGAAATAACTAATTCACTCATCGGTTTCTATCACTACTAAATAAAAATCTCAAGACTTAGTTTAAAATAATGAAAGTCAGCAGTCTTTTATTTTAGAGAGTGAGTAATACGATAATTATCAAACTAAAATTTTACATAGTTTATATATATTTTAAGTACTAGTTAAGAACAATGTTTTGATAATACCCAATATTCTTCAATTATTAATATTAATTTTGTTTCAATAATATAAATCTAATGATGTTTGTCAGATTCTGGACGTAAAGTGTTTGGATAACTTCCACACTGGATAAGCAAAATTAATCAGAGTGTGCTCTCAAAATGTTAAAACATAGTTAAGCACACTGTAATAAAAATAGCATCTTTCTATAGCACAAGACAAATTAAATACGTTGTGGTAAGCAATAAAGAAATCTATCAGGATTTTTTTTAACAGATACAAATGCAAATCATGTGTTTTAGCATTTTAATGTATGTTAAGTCCGACACAAACTACTAAAAAAAGCGAATAAAAAATAGTTTTTATCCAAAATAACGATAAAAAATGTCCTGATCTTACGCGACTCTAAAAATGGTTTCAGAACAGCATAGCTCTCTCTTTTAAGTTCTTGTAAAGTTTGGCATTGCTTCCAATTGAGAAGGAAATTTCGGTAAGAGGGAAAAATGGCTTTGCCATCCAATTCTTCTGCAACAAAACAATGAAGAGAATAATTAATTGATATTAAACTTGTTATTTCATTCATTAAAATTAACAATATATATATATATATATATATATATATATATATATATATAATATAAATATATATATATATATATACATATATATATATATATATATATATATATATATATATATAAATAATATATATATATATATATATATATATATATATTTATATATATATATATATATATATATATATATATATTATTTATAAACATATTAAAAATATGAAGATACATGTGAATGAGATTTACACCATGAATAGAGATTATAAAGTTTCCTTGTCATTTTAAAATCAAACAGAGAACCATTTTACTGAGGCATCACTCCATTTACAATAAATGCTCTGAAAACATTATAATGCATAATACGATAATATTTGATTATGGTACAAATGTAACAAATGGCTTGCAACCCGTAAACATAAAATATTTGGAAGCTGTTATGATGCATTTGAAAATATATCCCATTTTGTTTTCTGCGAGGACATTTTGTAGATTGTGAGTAGTATTTTTGTGTGTTACAAAGAAAAAGTCAGGGAAAGCTTCCTAGCACTTCAGAAGAAGTTAAAAATACAATATTCATATCTTCCATTGCTAAAAATTGGTCGGAACTTTTGCTCCGATGAATGTTATATTGTTCCTAGAACACAATGAGAGACACAATGCACGTATTTGACATTCCCAACAAGAATATTCAGAACAATTAAGACTGTATAAGGCTTTTATAGCTTCCATCCCATGTCATTGCATTACGTGAGAACTTTTAATAGACAGTAACTTTTATACACTTATCCCCAGAAAAGAAATCTTAGAACATCCCGAAACAAATGCTGGTAGACATACATGTAAGATCATAACACGTCACTCGTTGTTCACCAATGCTAAGACTGATTAAAGAACCTGTCATTTTAAGAAAATAACATATTTTATTATGAATGTTTGAAACGTTCCTCTTGTCAAAGAGATCATTAAAAATCACCACATTGTTCCATTAGGAAATATTTTTCTTAGAGCGCAAGCCTTATTAAAATATCGAAAGAAAGGAAGTCCAAAAACTTTTAAATTCCCATTAAGACAGATGTGGATACTGAAAGCAGAAACATAAATTTCCTTTCTTGTTATTAAACAATGGTTGGAATTATGTCAGGGAACTAACACTCCAAATTGCACATTCCTACCATCGGACCCTGATGAGAGACTGGCAAATGTTTTTGGCAGATTGGATCGTGGTTAAAAAGCATTGTATTTTGACATTATATAACTGAAATCCTGAGGACTGAATCTGATTGCAAGACTTCATAATAGTCAATGAACAAGCACCGAAAAGAAGGAACCATGAAAATCCAACAGGGACAAGCCCTGATAGATGTGATTACAGAAAGCAGAAATGTCGTTCTCTCGTTACTTATAATCAGCTGGGATCTATTTCCCTTGCAGGAGAGTACAGAGAGTCATCCACATATATCAAGAATTTTCTCAGTGAATTTCGAATTGTCTTTTAATAGCAATTTGTTTCTGCACACGCGAGCTAATCAGACCGAGTCCTACTGTTTAAAGGGAATTCCGAATCATACAAACATCAAAGTTAAACATGATGGTGGAACTTATGAATTGCTGAACTGAAGCGCGCTAACCATTCGACTATGAGGAGTTTTTGATAGGATATATGGCTCTGTGATATCAGTTCCTGGATTTCTGAAAATAATCCATGCGGGTAGATTTTAAAGGAAGATACAATAGATATACCTACCAGACATTAATCCACTAGGCACCATTAATTCATTACTAGACAAATTTAGAACATCAATGATGTCAATTGATGAGAGTATGGGAATGGGGATTTCTTGTCATATACAGAGAATATGATAAGAATTCGAATACCCCTTTGATGTACAAGCTTGTAACTAAAGATACTTACATAAAAATATGTTAAATGAGGTACAAAATTCTTATTTTATAATACTTGTCTATTCATTTGTTTACGTAATAAAATTACTAAATTAGTGTAGAATTATCATGTATATATGAATGTATAAAAATGTATTATATAAATGTATAAAAAATGAAAAAAAGGAACGAAGCGTTTTATAAGGAAACAAAACAGTTAAATAAATATATTGTAAATTTTGAGATAATTTATTATTATAAAAAAATAAGCAGCGTAAACTTAATTGTGAAATGATTAAATTTTTACTTCATGACAAGTATCGTTTTGTAATGACGTGAAATAAGACACGTATTTTGAAATCAACTTAACCTTAAAAAAGTAGCAATGTGTTCATATTATATGAGTAGCAACGAGTCATTACTCTGAGAAAAAGGGAATAATTGCATTTCAATGTAATAGAATGTTAACTTTTTGTTATAAGTGGGAATGGGCAGAGCTTGAATAGGGCAGTGGCATGCGGGGCAGATGCCCTGGCACCCACATCAGATGGAGTCTCCAAACGCTTAGAAAGTTTATTTTACATTTCCTTCTTTAAATGAACTCCTTTTAAGGAAAATATCGGAACAGAATAAAATCCGTTAGTTTTATGTTAACTTCTTCAATAATCTTTCGTTTGAACACAAAAAAATCTATATTTAGTAAGTTTTCTTTGAAATTCAGTTTAATTTTCTTAATAACGATAAACATATTTAGTCAATCAAAAGCATTTATTTTTACAAATCGCAACTTGCGATTTTTTAAAAAACGAAATAAGCATTTGATCAATTTAATTTAATAATCGAAATTCCGAAAATTTTGTTAAATTGTGCGCTAGTATCTTTAAAGATTTTTCGCAGGTAAATGACAAACGTAATAATCAGAAAACTATATTTCTGAAACTTGTGAAATTAACTAAATCATCATAATGACAACTACGAAAAATTCCGTTGCGTAGTGTTGAGTGGATTCTGTTGGATTTTCGCAACACTGAAAAATCACAATAATGAATTATGGATTACATTTCTCAAAATTCTCACATAATCTTAAATATTCCATTTTTTAGTGCATAACAGCAAATTGCATTAGATATGAAGAAAATGTTAATAAAAAAATTAATGTATCATCTAATATTGAAACAACACTCCAAATAGTTTTTATCATTATCAATTTTAAACTACACTGTGGAAAGATCTTTTCCATTGTTGAAGAGATTAAAATCTGTCATCAGATCATGCATTTTTCAATGAAAACTGTCTCAACTTTCTATATTATGTTTAAATTCTGACGTAACAAAAAACATCAATTATGATGATATAATTGATAATTTTGTAAAAAAAAAAAACACTGAAAAATAAATAGGAAGAAATCTATTATAATACGACTTAAATATCAACTTATAAATAAACAATAAGTAATATAAGATCTGTTTTCACATAATATTGTTTTATCACATGCAAAATTGTCTCAACAATATTGCATGCAATTTCAAAATTAACCTTTTATAACTAAACTTCTTATAATCTCTCTCCGTTGCAATGAATTTCTAATTATGTATATTTCTTTTATTCATTGTTGTGTTGATGTAGAGGGAGGCACGTAAAGAAGTTTTTGCACCGGGCCTTAATATGTATATATAAAACCTATTTAAATATTTTGCAGTTACAATGTAGTTTTAACTCTCTGGTGTAACACTAGGGCGGAAAATTTAACTATTACCCAATACTATATATAATGGAACCACACAAAGCTTTAAAAGGATGATGGTTATTCTAACTATAAGAGCATATTGTTACTTTAACCATATACCATGAAACAGCATTGGTTGTGAAGATATAAAACTTACAAATTATGGGGACATAATAATAAACATGACAATAATTACTCGTGGTTAATTTGTAAGATAAGTTGCAATCATTTTATTTTTATAAAAAAAAAGCTCAAATTAAAAAGAAACATTAACATAGCAAATTTCTTAAATGAAAAATTTATCTATAGATTAAAATCGAAATAACAAATATGTTAATTACAAATATATGTTATCATTACAAATATATGACAAATATGTATAATTTTGTTATTATTAACTATAACAATGGCTTTTGCTCTTTGTTTTTGTGGATGCAGAATAACTTACAAAGGGCTTCCATCATTAGGTTGTGTATAATGTGGTGTTCAAATAATTGTTTTTGGGTGAATAATTTTTCATTATTATTTAAATAATCGTATGGAGTATAATACGCTAGTTTATTTAGAAGTGCTTACATACCAAGTACTACGAAAGATGCTCACCTAATTCTAAGCATGTGACGACTACGTTGTCTCTGTACTTCCTGACTCCGCAGACAGGATTGCCATTCAGCTTCATGGTGTGCAGGCAGTTCCAGTTGCTGATCGTGTTGACCAACTCCGGCAGGTCGTCCACTTCGTTCTCCTCTGCCACAAAGATCTCTAAATACTGTAAGGGTTTGAGGGGTAGGAAGCTCTGTATTTTGTTCCCTGACACGTTCAGGATCTTCAGCGATTCCTGAAGAAGGAACGCATGTTATTATGCAATTAAATACGGACTTAATTGTGCCAATATTAGGGTCATATCTCATCATTTTAATAAACTATTCGGTTATTAGTAGGAATTTTAAAATGTATGACTCGAAATATTACTAAATATAGGTTCAAGTAAAGTTTGGATTTTTGGCAGAACATTATTTCCGATTACTGTTGCCATCCGTTAGTTTCTACCATGTTGCAGTTTTTCAATATTTGAAGCATTTATAGTATGTTACTGAAAGATTTCTTTGGCAGGAAGTATAAAAGAATTGAATTTTGTTTCGGTAAAAATTATTTTTAGCTACTGCAAAATATTTTTGTTGGAAAAGTTACAAGTTAAAAAAATATTTTCATACCTAATTTTCATTTAATCCACACTGGATTGCGCATATTTAATTAATTTTAAACAATATAAATTTTAAGAAATATTTTGAATTAAACTGCAGCATCAAAAAAAAATTTTTTTTATTATTCTTATCAGTATATTAAAAATACTAAAACGTAACTTTTCGCTGTAATATATTTATCCCAAAAATATATCAAAGCTTAATATCTTAATTTCTTTCAAAGATTAAACAAAAATGTTACTTGTATATAAATATTACATAAGAAAGATGATATATTATGTTAAGGAAATCTCTCGTTAAAATCACTTCTGAAAGTCATCTATCCCAGTGGCCGCAAATGCTATTGGTCGTCTCCGCAATGGAAAAAAAAAGTTTAAATATATGTTTAAAAATTGACAGATTATCCTGCCCCAAAATGTAGTGATTTCTGGAGTGACTTTACCGTATTCTTCTTGATGCACCGATTTTAATTGTTGTTTTGAAGAAATATGCGAATTCTTGACTCCAATTCTTGCCAAACATTCTCTATGGGATTTAAGACTGGAGATTGTAGTGGTGTTTTTTATTAGTTCAAGACAATTATACAGCAGCCAGAATCTAACGTTCAAAGCAGTGTCCTTGGGGTCATTGTCCTGGTAGAATTTAAAATCGTTCTAAAGGTTCCATTTTCACGGTGAAGATTTCAAATTTTGCTTTAGAATATACTTGTACTGATCTATTTTACTATCAATAAAAACAAGATTACCAACTCCAGTGGACGACATACACCCCCATACCATAACTCCTCCACCATGTTTTATTGTTGTCACCAAGTTCTGTTTACGAAATTCTTTCCTTGGTTTTCTCCACTCCAAGATTATACCATCAGAGCCAAATATATTAAATTTATTCTCATCAGCAAATATAACTTTATTCCAGTAATCAGAATTTTTATTTATGTTGGATTCTTTGAAAGTCTGTCTGAGTTTTCTATTTGCATTTACGAAGAATTTTTTCCTGATATCCATCAGACTCTACCGTGATATGCACCACAGATCAAATTACTCTTCTAATAGTCTCAGGATTAACAATTACTCCATATAATGCTTGTAAATCAGCAGCAACTTTAGGAGCACTCTTTCTTGGAATTTTTTTAATAATTCGAACGACAATTCGCTTTATTCCATTGAATAGCTTTGATGGTCGGCATGTCTTCTTTTATTCTGAATCATATGATTCTTTTTATATTGTTTAATGATATTGAAAACCGTTGAATGACTCAAGTTAACTGTTTCATCAGTTTCTCTAATAGATTTTCCACTTTCAATATGCAAATGAATAACTAATTTTCGAATTTCAGGCGAAGTTTTTTTGGCTTAGCATTCATGGTAAAAAACACAAAAATGGTAAAAGACACAAGAATTCCAAAACAATCTGGAGAGAAATACTGCAAACGATTTTATAAATCATTGCCGATTGCTTTTGAGTAAAAAATAAAACACCCAAAAATATTTTTATGCATATCTAATGGCGTCTCATCACTTATGTGAGCTATTTTTTTCTCCGTTTTAAACAATTATATTTTTATTAAATTAATATTTTAATATTTTGACAAGAAGTATGTTATGTAATAATTGTTACTAAATTTAAGTATGAAACGCACCCACAAAATTTTGTACATGTATTTTAAATTTATTTTATTACAGTTTCTTTTTTTAAAGCACAAGTGTCCATCACTTTTGTGCGATACTGTATATAAGGCAATCGATCACCGATGCGATTACTAAGCAGTTTTCTTTAGAGATAAACATTAGGTTTAAATGAGATTTATCAATAAGTGATAATTGTTTAATTTATATAAAACTAATCTCTCACTTTAAACAAATGAAAATGTTTTAATTTTTGACAAAATAATTTCTTTAATACATACTTTATAAATTTTTTTAGTTATGGTAATTAAAAAAAAAACAGCTTGTTTCAGATCAAAGTCAAAATTGAGGTAGTATATTCTCTGGTGGTGCCATCTATCAGAGGGGTATAAAACAAATTTGAAGTTCACCTTCCTGGTGTTTTGGTTAAACGAAAGACGTACCCTACTGGCTTAAATTCGCATAGCCAACGGCATAGCAAGCACGGCTTCCCAAGTTCATAAGTAACAACAACAAAAAATCAGAAAAAATTATCTTGTTTTGAATTTTTTCTGCTTTAAAGTGTACATATAAGTGATTTAGAAAGCGTTAGTTAAATTAAAGCAGATTTTAATTTACAGATTTAATTTGCTAAAATTGACATAAATGAAATGCTTACGAAATGTGAATTACTTACCGACAGCCAGTTAATTGTGGAAGCATCGAATTGAAAGCATTGATCTCCAGGGATGTTCTGATACTGTAAATAAAGTTCCCGGAGCTCGGACAGTGCTTCCAAGCCTTCTAATTTACTTATGCAATTGTGACTGAGATTCCTATGAAAGAAAGAGCTTTTATTTAATTTGAAAATTTTGTTTTGAATTGTTTTGGTGATGAATATATTTTTGATTTAAAATATTTTAAAATCAGAATTTTATTTATCATTTAAAAATTTCTCTTTAAAGCAACGTGTAAAGAAATAAATAATCATACAGTATTATAGGGACAAGTTAATATTTGTCAAATATAATTAATTGTATTCAAAATGCGTTTAAAGTGAAAAAAAACAATGCTAAATAGTAATACAAAATCTGCCAAACTGATATTACTTGAAAACTCAAATTTTCCTTCAAAGTAGCTGTCAGTAACTTAAAATAATTATTATCAACAGAATGTGATTTCATTTGAGTCATTTCTATAATTATTCTATAACAGAATTCAATTGTGATATTTGATTAGCAAAAATATAATTGATTCATATAGGTGAACCTTATTTATAAGGAATTTTGTTGGTTATAATTAACATTTCAGTGAAAAATTACTAACGGAAGAAATATATTTGTGAAAGACTATTATACTTTCAGAAAGTTAGTAAGCAAACATATGGATGTGTGTGTACAGATGTTTATTCATATAATGAAAATATCTTAGGGGGAATCCTGTGTTAGTATGGAGCAGCACCGCTTTTTAATGTGGTATAGCATCTTGGATTCACTAGGAGTCGACATATAAAAATGCTGAATAGTGATTAGACGAATATTGTACCATTTCTCATGGGACTATTAGGAAAGGGGAGAAATGTATGTGGAAGATATCAAAGGTGCGTTTTATTAACCTGGAAAATTCAATTTTTTGCTGAAAATAAAATTTTCATCATAAGATGCACCTGATCAGCTAAGATTTCTCAATATTTCTCCCCAGTGATCCTTCCTTCCAGCAGAAAAACATGACATGACTGTTCATAGCATTGCAAATCTGCTTCCATGATTGACGTCTGACAGTTCACGATTACACGCTGGTGCAGATTTTTTCCAAACGTACTCTCGTCCTGTGCTAAGGAAACGAGTGATTTGTAAGGTCATATTTTCTTCCATCTATTAATCGAATAGATTTTGTGAGTGACACCACTGTAGGCGACCTTTGACGTTAACATCTGTGAACCAGTATCTTGGGAATTGCTGCTTTGCTATCAATGTTTTCCCGAAGATGCCTTCTAACTGAAATCATTGTCACTGGAGAATCCACAGGCTGATTAAGCAGTGCGATCACTTTTGCTGCAGTTAGTTTGTAGACATCACTATTCGCTTTAATACCTGACGGTCTTCTTCCCTCAGTTTCATTTCCTGTCCAGTATTTTGATTTGGTGAGCTTGTCTTGCTACGAGGTGTGTATATCATAGATAAAGACAACAAGTCATAAAAAAAACGTCTAAAAATTGGGATTTTAGACGTCTTCTGATTGATATCTTTTACACTTGCTTCTGCTGGACGGGATCCTGCAATTTGGTTTCTGAATACCTAAGAGGACAGACATTTTACGCTTTTGAAAATAAATCAAACTTATAGAATTTCAAAAAATTTACCACATATACTACCAGCTTCTATATATATTTGTATGTCGATACCACACTTATGTTTGTATTTATATGTTGACTTTTTGAAAATATAAGCATCTCCTACAAGTGAGGTAAACTTAGTAGTTATTCGGAAAATATCAAAGTCAAGAGAAATATTTCATTTTAATATGTAAAAAGCGAGAGGAACAAATTGAACCTGTAAGATGAAGGAGGATGCACTCACATGCCATATGAGGAGAAATGAATGGTTTCGATAAAAATTCCCCTAATGAATTGTAATTTAAGCTTGCATACCTCACCCAGTCATAAACATTCAAATCAGTTCTGATCCACTAGATTTGTATTTTCCAAGCCTAATTACTTTGAGTCTAATTAGCTCAAAGCATCGTATTTTATGACGATTTTTAAGACTTTATATTTAAATTATATTTTTAAGATAATAAATCTTTCAAAGTATGAGCAATATGTGTGCTTTAAATCTGTTAAGAACAATGTATATTATGGCAATCATTATATATTATTGCAATGATTAAAATCTAGCTTTTATTACATAAACTAGATAAAGATATCCATTAAATTACTTATCGTAATCAGCTTACAAAACGGTGAGCTGGGTAAGCGTGTCCAAGTTCTCAATGCGACTGATGTAGTTCTTCTGTAAGTAGAGGCAATTCAGATAAATCAAATAATCCAGGTTTTCAATAGTCTGTATCTTGTTATCATAGAGGTAAAGAGCCACGAGATTTCGGCAGGGCTGGAGATTTTCCTGAAATAAGCCAATGCGTTTTGTTTTATTCTATCAAGCAAGTTATTATTTCATTATAAAATATGATATAGAGTACTAAAAAATGTGAGATTTACATAATTATAATATGAATTGAAATGAATTATTGACCAATTGAGATTAAACTAGACAGTGAGGAGAAAGTATCAGGAATTGCTTTCTATAAAATTTAATTATCATGTAAATTTATGATATAGTAATTAGTGTTAATCAGTTTTCGAAGTAATTTATAAGTTATTCTGGATTGAGAACAAAAATAAAATAAATTTTTTTAAAACATTTGTTTCTAAACTGATTTTTTACTGCTATTGTTTTAATGTAATACAAAGTAAGAATATAATAAAAATTTTGATAATTTTTACATTTTTAAATAAGTATTTGTTTTGATTTCCACTGATGCTCTTAAAATGGCAGATATAACATGATAAACAAATTTAATTTTGAATGTGTTTTGGAAATGCATCAAAGAAAGAGAGAGAACTTCTTAACTGAAAAGAATTAATTATGATTGTATTAAAAAGTTAATCTCAATTTGCTGAAGAAGTTCTGAAAATACTTTTTGAAGAAACTGAACTATATTAATAGAAAAACAACTTAATAAAAAATCCATTCGTTATTTTGTATAAATTTCTATTTAAGGATATAGATTAATATATATATATAAGTTATATATATATATATATATATATAACTTATATATATATATATATATATATATATATATATATATATATATATATATATATATATATATATATAACTTATATATATTTTTAAATATTTAGTTATCATATTCATACATACTTCCAGTTGAGTGTTTCATTCACGCAAAATTTATTTAACAAAATAATCCGAATACATGTAGTATTAATAATGAGAAACAGGAATTTTATATCTTAAGAATGTAGCATAGAAAATAAATTAATGTAGCATAAGAACTATTCTTAATGGTAAATTAAGAAGATGTATTAAGCTAACAGGAAGGAATTAATTATAAGAACATACATTAGAGGTAAAAAAACTTTGTTTGGCTTTTAATTTGTGGAAGTTTTATATTTAGCAGAGTTAAAAGTTCGATTGTTTAAGAGATGCAATTCATATTGCTGTCAAAAGTTACAGTTTTAAAAATTCTTTCATTGATTTAAGCAAAATTGATTATTTTATTTGAATTCTTAAGCTTAAGAAATTAAAAAAAAACATTTAAAACAATTTAATAATGTAAGCTAATGAATAAAACAGTCTTTCTAAATTCCTAAATGATATTTTTTTCTGGTTTTAGATGAACATAAGAACAAGATTTAAAAGAATAAAGAATAACAACTCTCACCGAGTACATTTTTATAGCTGGTAGGGAGAGAGTATTTAAGAGCTTGTGTGGTTTTAAATGAATAATTTCGATTATATGCCTCAGAAGAATGAAGTACTTTTGATTTAGAATAGTAAGCAAATAGAGAAAAATGTTACTGTTATAAACAAGAAAGACATAGGAAATAACACCCAAACACATCAAGTTTATACACCTTTTGCAAATGTTCATCATTAGCTCTTTCAGATATCCAACACACGTTCAGATGATAATAGGACTAATTCCATACATTTCGAGACAAAACAACTCAATTCATATTAATTCAATCAATTGTTTACCTTAAAATTATTTCTTGTTAGGTCCTTGGATTGCTTTTTGATGCTTTTATACTAATCTGACTCGCAGTATTTCATTTGTTGAATTTCTGTACAGGAATAAATGATTCATCTTATTAGAAAAGGCCAGATCTTAAAAATATAATTCGAACACATATGAGAAATATACGAAAAGAACCACAAACCCACCAGGTACGCCTAATTTATATTTGTACATGACTAAATATTCTCCATGTGTGATAAATCTGGATGCTATATCCGAAGAAACTGACAAAACCTCTTTGTATCGAAAATAAGTTAAGACAGCATCAGGAATTCCTGTGGCATGTATTAATACGCTAAATTATAATATTTTGCATGTCGCAGGGATCAGAGACATCTCAAAAAAATGTTTTGATGGATGTTTAAATTATAAGATCTACAAATAAGAAATGATCCAGACGAGTGTCACCTGATTATCAATGGAAAATTAAAGTCCACAGACAATGTCGAATGAAGGGTGCTAGCAATAATACTCATTGGTTGTCTGTCTCTATACATGGATCCTTCAATGATTGTATTGTTTACAGAGACAGAAATCTGAAACGTCAACAATATAAGTAAGTGATACAATTAGGTTGCGTTACAATGCTGCAGGGGTATCTATCTCTGTAAAAACGAAACCCTTAACAATGATTGCTATATTAAATGATTTGCAGGTATCGTTTCACTGTTGAGCATACATTTGTATTTTTGAATACTAGTTTTTATTGAAAAGCATTCTTAGGATACGGTTCTTGGCTTTCAGATCACAAGAGAAAAACACGCTGTCATTCGAATCTGAATGATGTTAAGTATAGTACTTTTTGATTTATAGGTTCTTCAGTATTCTAAGAATAAGATTCCATCCAAAAGAAGTTTCGATATAGAGGGAAAATAAAGGCACTCAGGATAGGTTGCGATTCGGCTGCGGTCATATTCTAGCATGTATTGTCAAAAGTTCTTTTATAAGTGCCTAATTTGACATTCTCTCAAATCAAAATTTCAGAAACAGTTTCTGAACATGAATTCTTTCATTCAATCTATTCATAATGAGAAATAATACTACTCGCATCATAATGGTTTGTATTAACATCTTTCTCATGTGTATTCAGTAGAATTAAGATTAATTCTCTAGAAATAAACAATGAACTTGCTTAAACTTTTTAGTAAATTTCACTTAAATTCGGTATTTGTGGAACATAGTCTTTACAATGTAGCATTTCTCTCTCTTTCTAATAGTAAATATATAATTTACTATCTATTTAGAGTTTGAAGTAATATAATTAAAATAATGATGTAAAGGAAAACATATTCTGAATATCTACACAAAAGCAATAGATTTGGTATTACTTACGATTTTCCTGATGTGTTGCTCCTGAAGGTAAAGATGTGTAATCCGCTCCATGAAATCCTCGTTGTTCTCCATGGGCAGGAGATGTTGTGATGAGCATCGTTGGATTAACTCAGCGCTAATCCTCATCTTTCACAGCAATCAAACATCAAACATCCATATCCTACTGAATGTAGGTGTAATATTAAGTGTCAGTATAATCGTTCGTTTATTAAAAATAATGCCCAAGTTTTGACCGTGAATATAGTCTTACAAATGTCAGTTTATATAATATTTCTTTTCTACACAATGGCATATTAACAAAAAGCAAAAACAAGAGATAATTATTGCTTCCTTGAAATTTAAAAAAATGCCAGAAGCTGTAATTTGTATTTTTTGTTCTATTGTAAGAATTTTAAATAAATTTATAATATAGGTTAGCAAAAGGGGCAATCATAGGTAATCAGTCATTAAAATAGTTGCAAAGAATAGTTGTTTCTTTTTGTTACAATTTGATGTCATTTATCTAATTTTTTGCTTAAAAATCATTTCGTTATATTCCTTTTTTAAAGGAAAAAATGAATTTATTTTCTGAAACTTGTACGATTTTTGTCTATGTTATTCAATGAATGATAAGCAATGTTTTTAACTAGAATTTTAAATTGTTAAGGTTGAAAAAAGAGACATTTTTATAATAGCGAGAAACCCCAATTAAAAGTGTATTCAATTAATAAAACTCGAAAACTGTTTTCTCGATATTATATTAAACCTACTATCATAAAATATAGAAATAAAAGACATAATACTAAAACACATTAAAATATTCTATAAGTTTCGAATTTTGTAAAGCACGTCATTGAACCAATATTTATTCAAACCGAATTATTGCTTGAATTACCTCCGTAGTATATCATTTAACTGAAATGCGGAAAAATTCTTACCGATTAATTCTACCTGAATAACTTTTACAGTATACATTTATAAAAAAAAATGATATTCGCATAAATTTCCGAGCATTGTACTTGTCGCATATCTCTTCCTGGAACCTGCGATTTCAAAAAAATTCGCAAGCACGATAGGGAAAAACATTAGAAATATGACGCAATTAATAAAATATAAAAATGCTTGCCTGTTTTTTTACATTCCATAAATGGCAAGGACTCAGTGGAACGAACTTTTTCCGGTGACCAAAAATGGAGTTTGGCGGGAATGATACTTTTATTTTTGCCTGAACATGAAACCACCATACCAGAGAAGGCGTTGTCGGACTTCCGCTCAAGCGGCAGATGTTTCACACACAGCGTTTGCTCTCGGAGTGAATGTTCGATGAACCATCTTTAATGACCCCTAATACTATTTCCAAGCGATTCTTAGCAACTTTTGCGCTTGAGGGGGATATATTTCATTCTATCATATAATCTATTATTAATGCTCTTAAACTTTCACCAAGTCCACATAATCTACGCAACTGCTGTTGTTTTTTAAGTAAATGTTTCTTTTCTGAACAACTCTTCCAGATTTCTGGACATAGGACAATTTAAGTAATGTTTTTCTTTAGGATTGCACTTTATCCTGTATACGACCTTTATGATAAGATTAATAGAATGAATTCTCTATTTTATTTCAATAATATACTACGTTCAGTCATTCATTGCATTTTTTCACGCAATAATTACTTATTTATTTTTTTTAATTATTTTACATCCTTTTAAAATCAAATTTTTTTAATGACTTTTGATTTTTTTTATATTTATCATTCGTTTGGTTGTATCGAATGATCTAAAAAAATGTGTTTGTACACCTCGCTCTAGAATAATGTCGTTTAAAATTAAAATTCAAAACCTTCAATTTTTTTCATATATCGAATATTGTGTATTTAAGACTCAGTCTTTTAGCACAGTACATAAAGAAAAATGTTTTTCATTTATATGTTAATTTACATTTACATGATAATTTAAAAAAAAAGTTGTCTGTTTAATCACACTACATTCAATTCCACTAGAAATATTTGACAACTATTAAAAGATTGTTTAACAATTTGTTTGTATTGGATTCTTAAAGAAGACCGTCTTTGTATACAAGACGGATAATATTTTTGCCTCATTTCAATAGACTGTACAATATTTTTAAAGATAATATTATAAATAGAGAGCTTGGGTAAAATGTTTAAAATGACATAAAAACCAAAATACGTCATATCATCGGTAATTTTACCATTTAAATGACTAATAACAGCCCCGATGATGATTACATACCTTAGTGTCACTTTTGACTGAAGCTGCGATTCTATAGATGAATCAATATACGGCTAAGGAAAGCACTTTCATTTATTCGTTTATTGGATAGCACATTATAGCTCTAAAAATGTGTTTTCTTTTATAATCAACGGTTTAAATTTTTTTTATCCTAATTGTGAATTCGAGAACACCACTCGCAACTTTAAATAATATTTCACAAAGCTCGGTTGATTAAAGATGTTTTTCTTCAAGTTTTTTAATTGAAAAATATTTTTGCTTATTGTCATATTTTGCATAAATTAATATATATATATATATAATATATATAATAAATTTGTAAAATTATTTTATTTTAAATATTTTTATGTGTACCTGAGCCTTTAAAATTCCTCAAATGTAATATTTTCATGCAAAAGGATTTGATTAATTTTTTTTTCTGAATGCAAAGGGTGTAAACAAGAAAATTCAAGAAATATAAAGTAGATTAGCCATTATTAAGGAAAATAAATCCCTCTTAACCTACAAATGATTCGTATGATACAACATCAACAATCTAATGCTTATTTAAAAAGAAAGATTAATTATATCGGGATATTTTTCATGCAAATATTATATATTGCATGAAAATACAGAGTTACATGATTTTTTTCTAACTATTTGGTAAAGCATTTCTTACATATTTTTTCTATCCATGGAAAAATTCAGCGACTATAACGGATTAGCTTGTAATGTAATTCAAAAATAAAGTTAAATTATTGAATAAAAATAATAAAATATGCGCTTCATTGTCAACAAAATGTTCAATGTTAAAATGAAGAGCTTTAAAAATTCCGGTATCATATCCATAAACCAATGCAAATTTCATGATCTAGGCATGCCGGCCAACTTATCTAGTGGTCAGCGTGCCTGACTACGGATAGGGAGGTCCTGGGTTGGAATCCCGATTCAGGCATGGATGTTCTTTCTCTCTCTATCCTGTCATTGGCCTTTCCTTGTGTGTGAATGAGGTGTGAATGGTTGCCTACTCTATAAACGGGTCCCTATGACATGTGTGTGTACTGAAGAAGTCGGACTCCACACCAAATACGGTTCAATTGGAAAAATGGAGCTGCGCACCCCAATTTGCCAGCCCTATCTGGCACACGAGAACAAAAAAATAATATGGGCATACATTTATCTCTTTTAGTATGTGAACAGAATAACTGTTAGTTATTTAAAAATATTTATGTAATATGTAAAGGGAAATAAAAAAGGTTCGAATATTAATAAATTTATCCAATTCTTTGAGGATGGAAGAAACATCCAGCAGAAGTGCATGTTGTTTGAGATCTAATTAGAAGTCGGTTGACACAGTAGGAATAAAATCAATTTGTTTCCGTGAAAAGTTCAATTAAGAATGAAGTCATAATAATCTCGAATTCAAAATATCACAGGAAATGTAAAAGTGCTTAAAAATATTCTGTATGTGTAACAATCGATTATGCAAATTGCCACACAAAGTTGAAAGACCTTTGGGTGTTGGAAATTAATAATGAGTATTATTTGGAATTGGTATAAAAAAGCAATTTTGTAGCGACGTAAGAAAATGGAAGTTAAAATTAGGCAAAACATTACATTTATTACGACATTACACATGATTAAAAATAGTTATAAATAAGATACTTAATATTTATTAATAAGGTTACATAGTACCTGTACAGTGCAAATTATATAAAAAAAGTTATTAATGAACCCGATATTTCGATTTCCATTCCTCACATCTCTATTCTAATCTATTGTATATTGAATATTTTGTATCGGGCAGTAACACTATTTATTGTCAATAGTGTTAATATGGATGTGTTACAACCTCCCCCTCTGACCCCGAAGTCCCGACCAGGGATCAGCAGGAGTTTTCCTGGAATGGTTTTGTTTTTGAGCATGAGCTATTTTTAGGAGTGGGAGTTTCAGAAGAGTTCATTTTTGTTGGCCTGCCTCTTCTGCGCAAAGCTTTGACAGGAGAAGTTTTCTTTCCTTGAAAAGGAGTTAATGCCGAAGTGTGATATACTCCTATTGGTATATTTGGAGAATCTGTGTTTGCCACAGAATACGATACAGGAGATTTTTGAATAACGATGATAAATGGTTCATCGTGGCGAGGCGAAAATTTTGCTGCAACACCAGCACTTTTATTAATTAAGTTTGATTTGCTAACCAAAACTAAATCTCCTGATTCATATATAGGAGCTGGTCTTCTTCTCTGGTCCACAAAATGCTTGGTTTTATTTGGCTGTTCAATAAAGATCTCTTTGGCTTCAAATTGAATCTCAGGGTACACCCTTCACAGTTTTCGAAGACAAGTTAACTTTTGAAATTACCTGAATCTTCATGGATCCCTTACTTACTTGGCATCCTGCCATCTGACATTGCAGCTCTCATCATTCGAGAACCGGAAGAAACACAAGAATTTGCGAAAGTAAAGGAACTACTTCTGAAAAGATTTAAATTGGAGATAAATTCAGACAACTCTTCGCTCAACACAAAAAAGACCCAGAGAAAACATGGAGAGACTTCTTCTTTGATCTGTCTAGCTATTTTGATGGCTGGCTTGAGGAACTTAAGGTACAGGATTTCGAAAAGTTAAAACAACTTATCATTGCAGACCAAATCAAAAAGAAAGTTCCCCCTAATGTTACAGAACATTTTATCGATATTTGTTCTGAATTTATTTCTCTAGTTAATCTTGTTGAAAAATTAGGTGCTTATGAAAGTCTCCGTTGTGGTGTAAAGAAATCTCTCCTTCCAATACATCAAAAGAAACAGTTTCCCCTTAAGCATTTTACTATTCAAGAGAGAAAACCTCGACATGAAATAAGTGGAAATCTTAAGAAAGAGTCAAGTTAAGTTGTATGCTATGAATGTGGCGGTCCAGGAGTTATTAAATATATTCTTCAATCGGCTTCTACCTGTAAAGGAAAGGAAAAGAAAATTTCTGGTACTTTTAGCAGCGTTATTCTTCAATCGGCTTCTAATGCACTCGCACAGATGGCAACGTTAAGAGTGACTACCAATGGAGTCATGAGTACCGCTTGCGCAGACACTGGTCGCTCAATCGCACCCACTCAATCGCAGGAGAAACACTTTACCACATCCTGAAGAAACAAGGTGCTATCTTTGCCAACAGTACTCTACCAATGCCTTTACCAGACAGTAGTAAAATAAAAAGAGAAGTTCACACAACAAAGGTAAAAATTCTTCTTGGAGTCCGTACGTTGCCTTTAAATCTTGTTGTCATCCCCGAGGCAAAAAGAAATAACAAACTGTTGGGAGTAGACTTTCTAAACTCAGCTGGGATTGTACTCAATTTGAAACGGAACAGTTGGTTTTTCAATGATCAACCCAAACGACACTTTTCTTTTGAAGAGTCGATGCCAGCTCTTTGTGGGTCGCTACAAACAAATGTTTCTCAAACGGTTGCACCACTAACTGTGAATGAAAAAAATAGTATTGTTGAAAACGAAGCATCCTATTTGATTCCCGCCCGGGAAAAGAAATTAAAGAATCATCTTTATCATTTGCGTGAAGATGAAGGTATTCATATGACTGGTGAACAAATAATTAAATTAAATGAACTCTTATCCCGATATGAAATTATCTTCAGTCCAGGGGGGAGAAGCAACGCCATTTATTGAACATTACATTGATACGCAGAACTATCCTCCGGTTTCTGTTCTCCCTCATCGAGTGTCCCCAACAAGGAAAGAAATCATGCAAAATGAAATTGATACTCTTAACTGAACGAATTATTGAGCCCTGCGAATCTCCGTACGCAACGCCTACTGTGCTCATCCCGAAGCCAAATGGTGCTTATAGATTCTGTGTTGATTTCAGAAAATTGAATGCCATCACGAAGACGGACTCTTACTCTCTTCCACGCATAGATGATTTACTTCAAGGAGCTAAACAGACTCGTTATATGTCGACCATCGACCTTAAGGCTGGTTATCACCAGGTAAATGTGGCTTCTATGGATAGAAACAAAACTGTACTTATTTGTTCTTTCTGGACATATCGTTCCATACGAATGTCATTTTGATTGAAAAAATACACAGCGACCTTTCAAAGACTGATAGACAAAGTCCGAAGTGGTCTTGGTTACATTTTTCTTTATTCCTACCTTGATGACATTATAGTACTATCAAAGTCGTTTCAGGAACATTTAGAAAATTTAAGAGACATTTTTTAAACACTTGAGTTATTCAAATTGACAGGTACTATGTAAGGTTACACAGTACCTGTAGAGTACAAATTATAAACAGAGTTATTAATGAAATGGATGGTTCGACTTCCATTCCTCACATCTCTATTCTTATCTATTGGATATTTAATATTTTGTGTATTGGGCAGTAACGCCATCTATTGTCAGTAGTGTTAATATGGATCTGTTACAATTTAAAGATACGCATACACTTATATTAAACATTGTAACTAAGCAATTTCCAAAAATACTTTAAAATATTAAAATATATTTTGGTTTCTAAGATTTTAAAGTACTGAATCATTTTTATCTTTGTTAGCTGCACAGGATAGAGAATTTTTGTTTAAAAAATATTAAAATTAGTAAAAATATTGAGCGTTATGTTGCATTTTAATTAATTATTTCCTTAAGTTTAAGAAAATCAAAAATTAATATCGTTAAAGAACAGTTGTTAATAAACTAAAAAAGTAAAACTACTATTTCTAAGAAAGAAAAAATGATTTGTGTGAAAAATTGTGTACAAATAAAGAACTTGATAGTTTCTTCAGGTTGATTTAAAACAAGAAATATAACCTTTATATTTATAACATATATATTTCAAAATGTTTATTAAATATTAAATATACTAACTAAATTTATAGGAAAACCAAAAAGAATTGTAAAAATTATTTGAAATGATGAAATTTATTTTACATTAAATGCATGTAAAAGAAGGCTGATTTCGTATAACAAAAGAAAAAAGGAATTTTTAAAAAGCTGGAGACCAAAATATGATGCTGAAGTGCTTATAATTTTGGATTATACTAATCCGCATAATCGTTATGAAAGACTTATTTAAACGTTAAGTGCATTAAAGCAACAAAAATAATATCAGGACACAAAGTGGTATTGATCAAATACCATTGATGTTCTCTGTACTAACAAAAGTGATCGAAACATTTAATGGTTCTTCAACATCATGTGAAAGTGATGTTGTATTAAAAGAAGTTAAAGTTATGGTCGCGTTTATAGTCCGAAAGATGGATATATTCAAACATTGATTGCTCGTTGAAGATGCATTACTTGAGATAATTTGAAGATAACAAATATGTCAAATGGAACAAATTAGAGAGCATAAACAATAATCGAGGATGTAATCTTCTGTTTCAGGAGGTCGTAAAACAATCGGTGTAGAGTTTAGGACACCGTCACGTTTGTGATATATAATTAACTCATTGCAAAGCAGCTCTCTTTGGTAACTATACAAGGCATTGTCTTTATCACATTTGAATGGGCGAGTTTCGAATTTAATGGTTCTTGATAATTGATGAGGACATTTATTGCTTGGCATTTTCTTGTCATTTTCGCCATATCTAGGAATAGATATCAAGAGTTCTGCCTGAAATTATTTCCAAATAAGAGGGCATTTTTTTATGAATAAAAATTATTGCATACCTGACAAATTTATCATTTTATTATAATATTTTGTTCGGTGAATTGGTGAAAAATATTTTGTCAACATTCCTTCAAAATGAAAGAATGCTCTTAAAAATTTATATGCAAGATACTTAAAAACACTTAAGCTTAACTGCTTCACATTTACACAATTTTTCCTAATTCAGTATTTACAATTAAGTGAAATATGAAAATATGACTAACTTCATACAGAGTTTTGGGTTGATGAAAAGCATTTCACATTTTTGGGGCAAAGTTTACACAATAAATGCATAGTGGCTGTAAACCATAGACAAAATGCCCTTATTTGTTGAATATCTTTATATGAACTTGTTATCTAAAGTGATTTCACCAGTGAGTTTTAATTCATTTCTTAGAAATTAGAAAAGCTTGTTAAAAACAGGTATTTTCCATATATTAATATTAGACAATATTTTAACAAAATAAGATAATTTCCAAATTTCAAACGTAAAAAAATCTAAAAACTAAACTGTAAGAAAAATGAGGTCTCATTAACCCCTTGCCAGTGTCGCCCAAATTCAATGCGGACACTTACTGCGTGCAGTATTTGTGATGCCCGAACTGAGTTCGGGCTAAAGAAAAATTAACATTTCTATTTTGTGGAGTCCGAGCTGAGTTCGTTTCTACTTTAGGATACTTATATATATATATAATTCCCTATTTTCCTAATAAATGACACAAGTGGTCCTAGTTTTTTACCAATTCCTACTTTGGTTCTGAAGGTAGTCTAGACTACACAACAACGCTATGGGAGGTGATGTTAAAGTCGATCAACATTTTACAGACTTCCTGGTTGCTAGAGAAGGAGGTAAAAAATATTACTAGAAAATATTTTCCCATCTCCTACACCAGGCTTTATATAAATAACTCCTTTATTTTGCATACTTCAGCAGGAGGTGCGAAAAATATGAACTTCAAAAAATCAATTTTTAAACTAAATAAACCAAATGTTGAACTACCAGGGCGTCCTAGCGTAAGCTTACTGCGCCTCACAGGTCGACACTTTCCAGAACACATCCCATCAATGGGGAAAAAAATCTACTCCAACCAGGCAGAGTTTTATATGCTGTCGTAAAACCGATGAACAAGAGAAGAGAATAAGGCATGAGACAAGAGTTTATCGTAAAAAGTGCAATATATGGGCTTTTGAGCAGTACCTTGTTTTGGGATATACCATACTGTAAAAGATTTGTAAAATTTATGTATTGAAAATCATATTGTTGTGTTTTTATATTATAGTAGTTATATTTAGCTTCAAAATTTCGTTTAATTTGCTCAATATGAATATCATGTGTATGTGTAATCAATGTTTTAAGTGTATGTAAAAATTATAAATATGGTAGTTATTGAAATTAAAACTTAATTTTTGTAATAAAAAAGCATTTTCTAACTCTTATAATAATATAAAGAATAAAATTATGCAATCAAAATTAAATTTTCATTTTTAGTCCATTTTTCTGAAATATATGTCACAATTAAGGGGTTAAATATTTTCCTTTTCTGTGTATCGTGTCAGATTCAAACATTTGCGAAAAATATCAGCTCAAAAATAATGAAAATTTTTTTCAACAGTTCTGTTTGAATTGTATATCGTAGTTTACCTTTTAATTGTTTCCAAATTACTAAAAGCTTTCCTGAATTTTTTAATACCTGATATTTTATCTAATTTCTTTACCCAAAATTGGCTAGTTATATAACAATTATAAATAATTTGAAGTTATAAATAATAATTTGAAATTAATATTATTTTAAAATATACAGTTATCATACATAAATTTATATTATAAAAATCATGAAGAAATTCATTAAATTGATACTATATATATATAAAGTAATAATAAAAAATAATAAAAAAATGTATTCTTCTCAAAATTGAAATTTGTTAATAATGTGTTCTTATCTAAATTAGACTAAATAGAAAATATATAAATAGAAATTTTATTTATTTGAACAAAATGATAAATTGTAAAATAATTTAAAGACAACATTAATAGTCTAATTAATATTTAAAAATAGTTTATGACAAAAAGAGGTATAATTTTTTACAGATTTTGTTGCCTTATAAATCCATAGTTGCATATTCAAATAAAATTTATAAAATTTGTCTAACAGAAAATTAATTTAATTTTGTATCCGAAATAAGATTAGGCATAAAATTCCTTCTGTAAGATTATCATTTTATGAATTAGGCTTACCTAGTGTACTCATTGAAATATCTATTAATTAATAAATAATTAAAAGAAACCAAAAAAGTAATGAAGCATAAAAGTCAAAAATATGCAAATTAATTAAGGAATATCGCTTTCTTGAAATTAAGGATTATTTTTCTAATCATTAATTAAATAATAAATAAAATCTTACCTGTTTTGCATAGAATGCATTCTGAGTTCCAGATTTTCTAATTTTCGACTTCATGTTTCTCAGTATGAGAATGATAGCGTCAACAGACTGAATTGTTTCCTTTCCGTTGCCAAGGTAACGACGGTGCTTGGCACGCCGCCACGTGAGCGCTCATTTCAAATTTTGCGAGAGAAGAAGCAACTGAAAATGGCACATAAACTAATTCAAGCGTGACATTCTGTCGTTACTTACATTCCGCATTTTTTCTTTCTTTTTTTTACATAAATGACCAAAATACATGGATTGCGGTCATTTCTTTTTCCTAAATTTCATATGCATCCTTAAATTTCAGAATGACTCAGCATGGAAGAAAAAAAGTGCGTGCACTATTCTGTTAATTTTTTTATTTGAACAGTTTCAAATGATCTAGAATGGTTGAGATAAAAGACAGGAAAATGTTTTCAGTGTTTATTTATTTAGATATTTTACATTTAAATTTGAAAGATAATAGCTTTTCGGACTGTGATAGAGAAAGTTTTTTCTTAAAATGAATTCTCTGTATATTTTGGGTAGTATACATAGATATTTTTTATCAAGAATTTTAATGTGCAAAGTGGCTGTTGCCATTTATATTGCATTAAGAAATTTTTTATTTTATTGATTTATTTTGTTACTTTAGGAAAATAAAATTTAGTAGAGAATACAAAATAAAATTTAAAGTTTCATTTTGTAAATTGTAACTTTGTAATTAAAATAAATTAAATTACAATATTTATTTCATTACTTAATTAAATTTTTTTTAATTATTTTGTAATTATCAATCTAGCAACCAGTGTAATTTTAGAATGCTTCTATCTGAAACTTACTGTTTAAGTTGCATTTTGCTTGACATATTTGCATAGTAAGAAATATCGAATGTTATTCATCATTATGCTAATCAAATCTTTTGATCCGTATTTCATAAGGACGAATAAATGACGAATAAATAAGTGACGAATGAAATTCATCATTATGTTGTATGGATCTTTTGATCTTCTGACTACCATACATGCAAAGCCGCAGTGATTGGTTAGTTTGGACGTTCTCGTTATTAGCAGGTAAAGAGTTCGAATACCGAACCAACCTAAAAGCCATCTTGTTCGCTAATGACTGCTGGAGCATGTTAATCATGTCGTGGTCGCAGTGCCTTTCATATGAAATGATACCTCTGGGAGTGGCAGGCCAAGTCTGGCTGGTTTCCTATTAGTCTGGCTGGCTCTTACTTCTAAACTTCCAAGGTGACGATGGCGCATTAACTGGGTACTAAGCTATTTAAGTAGTCATCTCTTATGCTTCTTTTAGTGCTGAAAAGAGGGTATTATACTTGTATCTCTGCACTAGGAAAAAAACATGCATGGATGTAAATAACTCCATTATATTTTTTCCATTTACGAGAAGTTTCAATATTAAACGAAATTAAAAGTTTTGAGTGAGAACAATGATATGTAAGAAATTGTGGTATCTTACATTACGGATAAACTTTAGCAAATACTATTTCGTTTCTATATATATATATATATGTATATATATATATATATATATAATGTATATATATATATATATATATATATATATATATAATTATAAAGCAAAAAATATATATAAGAATATAAATATATATAAAAATACAATACAGAATATATATATACAATAGGAAATATATATATATGCAAAAGCAGCTAAAGAAAGATTTGCCAATATAAATAAGATAAAATATGAAAAATATGAAATTGGAAAAACATGTGTATAAATTTATGTATTAAAATTTTTTACTGTATGTATGTTTCATTTATATGCGTATCTCTAATTGCATTTGTGTTTAATTTATAGGTATTTTTAATTTTCTGCATTTATATTTATTCAAATGTTTTAACCTAGGTTCTTTGAATACGAACACTCTTTGGGGGAATTGCTCGAAGATCTTTAGACATTTGTCCTTCGAGTTTGTCAGAAAAGAGTGTTCTTTCTTTTAGCATAGCTGGCCATCTCCCTCCTGATGAAGACGTGGCCCCTATGTTTTCTTCTTTTCATCTGTTTCATATATTTCAGTGCTTTTCCATATTTTTCATGTTTTATCTTATTTATATTTCACTGTTTTTCCAATTTCATATTTTTCATATTTTATCTTATATATATATATATATATATATATATATATATATATCTATATATATATATATATATATATATATATATATATATATATATATATATATATATATATATATATATATATAATAAGCAGAAATAGTTTTTAGCTAGTTAAAAATTAAATTTCAAACATAAATTACTTTAATTTATTTTTTGTTGGCATTTTTCATGTTGTGAAGTCCACAAATAGCTTGATATTGCGAGAATGGGACTCATTGCTTTAAATGTTTTGTTACTATACCATATTTCAAACTTTTAGAATATCTGTAGAACACATTCGATAAAAGACTGATCTTAAGTCAGAAAACTATAGTTGTGCTAACCAATCTTCTCCAAGGTAAGAAGAAGAAATTATGGATCATTCTCATAAAAATATTAGTGAGAAACCTAGTCAAGACCAGTGATGATGGACCAATGGTCTGTGGATCAGACACTAACCCACGCAAACTTTTTAACTGACCCATGATTGCTAAGTAACCATTTGCTTTTGCAGGTGTATTTAGATTTTCCAATTTGTGTGGGTAATTTATATTCTATTTGTATTTTTTCAAGCATTACAAATGCATAAAAGCAATTTAAATACTGTCTGAAAATTTCAGTTTTATCATTACAGTTCTGAACTTAAACTTTTGACAACAAATGCGTTTGTAATCCTTAAAATAAATTGTTTTCAAAATATCAAGTTAGTGTATATTTTTATTCACATTTTGTTTGTTGAAAAAAATTCGTCAAACCAAAGCTAATAACCATATTTAAAGTATTTTTTTCTGGTAAAATGCATTTTTGTAATATTATTTTGTAATATTTGTTATGTTTGTAAAAAGAGACTTATATAGAACTTGAATCGTCCCCTCTCTGTTTCATCTTGTGAGGAGTTAAGCATGTTTATTGTTCTTGATACTTATGCTAGAGCTAGATTTTTAAGAATCAATACCGTAGCACATTACATATCACCTCGAGTATAAGGATTTTAGAACCAACCTCTCGTGCTAGTAGCCAGATAAGTTCTAAACGAGAACTGCACCTTGTCCACAAATGAATTTAATGAAAGCTATAACTCTTCACCCAGTTCTCCGCTATGATATCAACCAATTTTTAATTCGCAGTTTAAGGCACGCTTGTACTAATCAATACCAGTGCTGAATTTAGAGGCATCCATTTTGAAACAAATGTGTCCATCTTTTTAATAATTTTAAATAAGGTGCATGTATATTATATAGGTTAATAAAAAATCATATCTATATCACGATCACAACTATATCACGATTTCTATTAAAGCACATTAAATCAAGCAGGAATCAATTATTTTAATTTCTGGTTGTTTCTTTAAAATTTTGTTTAACAATACTGTGATTATTAAATTATAGCGTAAGTATTTCTGAAAAATCTTTGCAAAACTTTTCTTTTAACACCGTATTATACAAAAATGTTAAAGTACATACAAAAATGTTAAAAAAAATTTGTAAGGTTTCATTTAAAGATTATAATTAATCATTAAAAATATATAATTTTTTAGTTAAATACCTTAAGCAAACTATGAATATTAGGAGCATAAATTATTAATTTACTCATTTAAAAATTTATGCAAATGGAGAAGAGGATAATAAATCATTTGGAATATTATCATGCATACTAAATTTGTTTTCATGAACTTTCAAAACACTACTGATTTCAAATAATTCCTTTCAATATAAAATATAAATCGTTAAAAAATACTTGTCAAGAGAAAGTTCAATAAAATAGAAAGAGCTTAATGTCTTAATTCAAGAAACATGCCATTTCTAAATACAAAAAATGACTTTATTCAAAATTTTTTAATGTTTTTTGAATTTTGTGGTAGATGACAAAAATTTTGAATATTATACAATGTTTGATTTTTATATATTCTACATTTCTTCTAAAAGTATATTTTACATAATTATCATTCTTAATTCGATTAGCACAAGTAAATTTATTTTCTAATAAAATACTTTTTATAATTTTGAAATAAATTTTTATCTTTTTTGTTAATTTTTTCATGTTAGAATGAATAGTTTTATTTATTAAACTTATGTAAAAGCAGTTTGGTGTTCCAAATACACGTTAGAAGTATATTTCTTTCTATTTATTTTACAAAAAGGAAAACAACGAATAAAAACGATTTGAATAAGAACATGTAAAAAAGAACATGCACGAAGAAATTGAACACGAACAAAGGATCAGAGCATGATTCAAGAATTAGAACATGAATAAAAGATTAGAACAGGAATGAAGAATTAGAACATGAATAAAAGATTAGAACATGAATGAAGAATTAGAACATGAATGAAGAATTAGAACATGAATGAAGAATTAGAACATGAATAAAGAATTAGAACATGAATAAAGAATTTGAACATGAATAAAGAATTAGAATAACGAATGAAGAATTAGAACATGAATGAAAAATTAGAATATTGAAGAAGAATTAGATCATGAAAGAAAAATTGGATCATGAAAGAAGAATTAAATCATGAAAGAAGAATTAGAACATGTATATTCTACGAAAAATTGTTGCATTGCTGTTTTTTTATTTTGATGCTAAGAAAACGGATTTAATTAGCCAATTTCATGAAGATCGTCTCATTGTGAAATATCGTTACCTTAGTACACTAAAATAATTTTATTTAATCTTTAAGTATCTCTAATAGAGTAAAAGTTTAAAAATGGTGGATTCTTGTAGAGTTGCAGATGTTATCAACTCATCTTGTTTTGTACAAAAATAAGAAGATAGAAATGACTTCAATAAATATTACAAGAAACCATGTCAAAAATCTTAATATATAGATACTACTTAAAATGAGTAAAAATAAAATATATCATCACACACATTAAATGAAACATTTACAACTAAAACAATATATTAAAGTGACAATACTTTTTTAATATTTTTGTTTCATTGAGAATTTACGAACAGCTGTTTTTCTCCCACAAACCTTTAAATTTTCTTGTTTTAATCTAAACAATGTAGTTTACGCATGATGCAAATGTTTTGCTGATAATATTATCAAAAACTAACATGTGTTAAAAACAGAAGTTGGATTATCAATGGTTATTTTAAAGTATAAAATTAGAAATTTTTCGACTTTCATCTTTACTTCAGTGATTAAGTAAGTATTATTGTGTTTTTTAAAATTTTTATTTTTATAAAGAGTAATTTTATTCTTATAATATAGATATTTAAATTCAAATAAATATATTTTGAATGTATGTAATGAAATATATTTTATTTCATATTCATTAAATGATTGTTAATATTACCTGATTAAGAAAAGCAATAATGTTTAATGTAACAGCTGAAAATGGAAACGATTTCAACACTTTACGAAACATTTACTAAGATAATTAAACATTTTTATAAAAGTTATTTCTTTCAATTTCCTATCTCAGCGTCTTGCATCAAAAGTTGCTGAAAGGACTTTAGAAAGCAATTTAGTCAAAATAAACTGAAAATATATTTAAGCAATTAAGTCCTGAAATAAAGCAATAAATATGAAGCATTTCACCATTTTTTATCATCAACGAATGTTTCGCTATTAAATAATTGTAATTTGAAAAGAAAAATCCTTAAAATTATTTACATTTGCATTATAAAATTGCAGGACAGAGCTCCTTCACACAACAAACAATTTAATTTTGTATGAAACAAATTTCAGATTGTATGTAAACTTTAAAATAAAATATTTTATTTAAGACTTATTTTTTTAATTCAACAGTGTAAAAAATATTGCTAATAATTTTCATTTACTTAACATTGATATTACTGATTTTTGAGTGATGTTGCCAAATATTCTTAAAATAACTCATTAAAATTGTATTATTTGTATTTGAAATTTAATATTTAATGAAGAAATGAAATATTTTGTTAATATGCTTTTATACAAATTAAATATTTTTTCTTCAAAAGAAAAGTAAAATATAATTTTGTCCCAAAATGTACTAAAGAACTAAATATTCACCACCTTAACATTGAAATGAAGAAAACGTCCACTTTTTTTAGGTGATGTAATTCCACAGAAAGAAAATCATTTGATTTGAATTTTTTTCAATATTTCATTCATCGTCTGCTATTTAAATTTTATTTGTCTGTAAAATACCGCATTAAAAAGGTAACGCATGAAAGAATACGCTTATGCTTTTTTCCGAAGTGGTTTATATTCCTATTTATTAATTTAGGAATACTGCAAAACGCATGATTTTTCTAGTATTTTAGAAGGCGAGATCTTAATCTTAAATAATATGTTTTTAAATACATTAAACTACTTAATTTCAACGGTAATTGAAAATGTTAAAGCTGATTTGAATCTTAAAAAGCTCAGAAAATGTATTATTCCCTATCTTTCTTGGCGTCATATTCATGAATGTAGAAGTGTTGCTAAATTCCTTTCGCAAGAGATGTCATAACAATCGATGAAGCTTGGATTTTTTTAAGTGACTACAACAAAAAAAACATCAGTTCATTATTATAAAATAAAGAAATCGTGCTTCAAAGAATCAAAAGAAAGTTTTAATAGAGGCCAAATGATTGTACACGATTTCTTATAAAACAAAAGTAAAAATGGCAAAATAAAGGTAAAAAATGACGAAAATGTGTGTTTGTGAAAATCAACTTTAGATCAAGAGCATATTTTAAATCCAATATTAAAATTCCAGATCTTTATCCACAATGCCATCAATCTTCGAAAAATATGTAAACTAAGCAAAAGCAGACGCACACCAAAACCCACAATTGTTTTCCTAAAAAAAATTACAATCGGTAACAGGAATTTAGACACTTCCTTCACCGATATTCTTGCTAAATTTTCTGATAAGTCACTGATAGATTTTCGTGCTTCGGGATTTTTCAAATCTGCAACACCCAAAAGCTGATCTACAACACTTTATAGATTTTGGAAGACCAATCAGGATGAATAGAACAAAATACTTCTTCCAATATATAACTAACATAAAAATTACGATATACAATGATAGTTAAAGGCAAGAGATATCAAACAGAACATTAGAAACATGAAATACATGAGTATAATTTTTTTCTGTCCCTTTCATTTTAAAATCGTCTAAAAGTAATGACCGAAGAGCCTCTGAATCTTTACATAAAATCTAACAGAAATACAATCATCATAATTTTAAAAAAATCCTATCATACCATTTTGTATTTATGCGAAAGAGCATCATTTGCCGATTACTTTGTTTTAAGCTTTTAAAATTTTAATCTTTTAGCTGCAGAAATGAAGGCCTTCTTTGTCGTTGCTGTTGCCATATGCTGCACGGTGGGCACTTTTGCCCTTACCCAGTGTGAAGAGCACCGAGAGAGAGAACTCAAATCTAATACCGAAATAAAGCTCATCCCCAAGTGTGATGCCAACGGTGATTACGAGGCCCTTCAGTGCTTCACCGGTTCCAAATTCTGCATGTGCTGGAGGCCTGATGGAAGCCACATCACCGATCCATCGATGAAGATCAAGACCTGCAAATGCCATGTCCACAGGGATGCTGAACTCACCAAGAGTAAGTCCATTCTCTCATGTCAAAGCAAAATCTATAAGACTTCTTATTTCTAAATTAACTATTCTTCTTTGATAGCTGCCTTATTGATTAAAATTTCTGTTTGACAGATTGAGGTATTGATAGTATGCCTATCTAATTGATTTCTCATACGATAAACCTTTTAAGTACATATAAAAGCAATAAATTTAATTTATTTTTAATTTTCTGTATTTGGAGGACAAACTAGACTTGTTATTGGTAACTTAGAAAAATCAAATATAGATAATAAGAATCAGTCTTCAAAGGTATCCAAGAAGTTTCAATTAGAAATTTTATTCTCATCATTAACTTGTGTGTTTAATAATTTGAGCCTCATATATAATGATTAAGGAAGTTAACATCTATATCTTATTTTACAAATTTATTGTTAAGCATACAAAGTCCGTCTTGAAAATAATGTCATGAAGTCTATTAAAAATCATTTATGGAATTTATCTTTACAAGTGTTCAAAAATTTTCAAAAATAATTTTCTTTTACTTAGATACATAGGTGTCAGTGGGACTTCCACCTCTCGAAATAGTTGTGGAAGTCTTCCTCCTTAATCTCCTTTAATTGTGTGATGCAAACTGCTTTGATCCTTGCATATTTCCCAAAATATTTCCATTTCAGGAAAATTTGAGGTTTGGAAATAAAAAAAGGAGCCAAGTCTGTAACGTACAGGTGCTGGGAATCTCTGCTTTGACCTGGTATTTGGTGATTAGCATTATTATGATGCAGTTGCCAGTAGTGTGTGATGTCAGTCCTGATACGTTGAATCCTGCGCTTCAATCTTTTGAGGATTTCTTCGTAAAAGTTTTAGTAGTCAGGGTTTCTAGATTCTACAAACTCGTGGTTCAACCAATCCGTAGATGTCAAAAACTAGATAAACATGATCTTGTAATGTACGAGTTGTTCATTTTGGCTTTTTTCGAGTATCTGTAAGAGGGTGTATACACTCCAATGATTGATTTTTAGTCTCTTTATCATATCAAGTCTCGCCACCTGTCGAATATTTTTCGCTCACGTTTGCACATTTCTAGGCTTTCTTGGCACATTTCAATGCACCACTACTTTTGGTCGTCAATGAGTTCTTTTGGGATCATATTTGCACACACATTTCGTCTACTGATGTTGTTTGTAACAATTTAATGAATTTGAAATTTCGGAATATTTAACATGTTGGTAATTAAACAAATATTTAGTCCGCGGTCTGAGTCCAATAGTTTCCTCAATCGTGTCTCATTGTCAGCAGTGGTAGTTCTGGATGGCAATCATAGTCGTCGATCGCTTCCCTGCCTTCCAAAAATTCTTGTATCTTCAAAATGCTTGCATGTTCTTTGTAATCAGTCTTGATCCTGATAACAGTTTCCTAAATGGTCTTGCCAAGTTTCAAGCAAAACTGAATGGCATATCTGTTGTATGGTTATATACCATTGTCAAATAGTATTTACAAATTATATTATGAATTTCAATAATGTATTATTTTTTTAAAATTGTGTGCATTGTGTATTTTTTTATTTTCCTTCCCAGATTTAAACCTGAGAATAGATGCAGAAACTGGCTCTGTATTTGTTATTAAAAATTACTTTCAATTTAATCATACAATTACTAATCCATTTTCACATACATACATTCATTTTACTTATGTTAATTAAAAAATTTAAGCATTACTAACAGCATCGTTAAATGCCCACGTGGTATTCATAGTTTACATTGATTAATTAATGAAATAAGTGGTACTACAATAAAATCTTACTGGCTGGAAAAAATATTTGCATAAAAATAAAACATTGACTTACGGCCTATTTCGAGGACTTCGAAAACGTGTTAGTTCATTCCTTCAGCGTGACTTTCATGTGTTATTAGAGTTAATATCATCTTCTCCAGTTTGAGAGCTCATAGGATTTGATTAGTTTAACTTTGTAATTTTCTAGTATCTAAAAGGTCAGAAATAAAAGTTAAGATTTGAGTAACAAGCAGAGGTTTTTCTAGTTGTGTGGAATTCGGGATTTAACTGCGTCATTTTCTGTAACTACTTCCGCTTTCTCCAACTCACCGAATATCTTCCATCTTGTAACCTCGTCCTATCTGGAACCAGTTTTCCTCAAGTCATGCATTAGAGCAGTCTGCTTTGTGGAAGGGGAATAGGGAATAATACTGGATGCAATCTCACGGGAAAAGGAACTATAGAAAAATATTTCCATCCAGGGAAAGTGGGTAATTTTGTTAATTTACAAGAAGTATCTAGCCAGTAAATACAACATATCCTTGTTATAGCGAGCATTTTCACTTACACAGGACAGAAAAATAACTGTCACAGACAGGCCAGTCTTCACTGCTCAGAAGTACACTAACTAATAGCGCGGTGCTTGGATGGGTTACCTCTACCAGTTAGACAGTTACATTCTTCAGACTTTACATATGACAGACCTTGTTTAAGGATGCTACAGATTATGTTATAACAATGATGACCTCATAGTTCTGCATTTATTGGAAATTAAGGAGAAAGTTTTTATCTTAGTATTATCAAGCAAAATTACGAAAAAACGAACTTGCGTTGAATAGAAATAAGCCATAATTAGCACAAGAAATTTAGCATTATTTTACTTAAGTCATCATTATGTTTTAATTGCATTTTTAGAGGTGTAAAGATATTTTGCTAATGATCTGTGTGATTCGTAAAAAAAATATTTCCCCATCTGGAAGTTATCTATACCTATCTCTTAAAATGCGAAATCCTCTTAAATTAAAATTCTAGTGCAGAACATGTGATCTTTATTTAAAAATTTTTCTAATACTACCTACCGAATACTCTGATTCTAAATTATGTGTGTCATCCGGAAAAGCTAAATTTATTCATATTAAAGATTGATAAACATTTATTCTGGGAATTCTGTAAATAGTTTGATGTTTATTTTTAACTTTATAATGTGTTATTTTGTATTCTATTGTATTTACATTCCATTTTCGCTGCAGACTTTTTCTTCAGATAATATCTGTTTCGCTCTGCAAACGAGAATATGGTCGAGTGTTGAGCAAAATGTGAAAGGATACCACTCCTTGAAATCTTCAATGGTAAACCCACAAAAAAAATTAGAAACTGCTATTTTTTAAATAGATCAGCCCCTTCAAAAGAAGGGTCTACAATTTCTCTTTACATGATTTATATATTTGCAAAATTGATGAAAGCCAAGAGTGTAATTTACTTTGGCAGTCCAACATCCAGATCTAATCGCTATAAATATTGGTAGTAAATTTCTGGTAGGATAAACCATATTTTTAAATTTGGTTTAAAAACCGATCTTACTTCATTAGATTTGTGTTTCTCACATGCTACATCTTGTGGGTTACCGGTGGGTATTGTATATGCTAAAATTTACTTTTTCTATTGGTGGTGCTATTAAAATGATTGGTATTCAGTGCTATTTCCTAAGATTGAAGTAAATTTTTTATAGGTAGCAAAGGAATATTAGGAAACTTCGTTCCTCAATGTAACAACGATGGTACCTATGCCAAAAAGCAGTGTCATGGGTCTACAGGCTTATGCTGGTGCGCTGATGAAGATGGCAAAAAAGTCACCGAACCAGTGCGTGGAGAACCCAACTGTTAATTTCACTGTAAATAACTTCCAATAAATTTCACTAGTTGCTCAGCATCGTATTCTATTCTTCCAATTTGAAACAGAAAACACAACAATGTTTAAAAATTATTAATTTTGATGTAAAAGCAATTAGATATTTGCATATGACGTTATCGGATTCTCGCGGATGAAATTGTCTGTTTACAGTCTAGAGCATGGGTTCCCAAACTTTTTTTTTCTCGTGGACCACTTTCTTGCTATTTTCGATAGACCCCCTGCTGATATATTTCTACTGTATTTTTAAAATTCCTAAAAAATATCACCCTAAATTGGGGGTGTTAAGAAGAAAAAAGTAGCACATTTTCTTGTCTTATTTATTAAAATAATACTTCTGATTTTAGAAGACTATAAACATTTATTATTACAAACAATCAACCATTGACAAAAATGAACAATAACTATTATCTATTGTTCTATTAAATTCTGTGTCTGAACAGAGTCTCGAATATTTTTGAGTACCTACCTAGTGAATGATGCTACCTGTCTACGTTGATAGGTAAATCTAAGCCAAAATTTTTGTTCTTTATTATGAAAACCAGAACATTTTTCTTGGACCGCAATTTAAAAGTTGTGAACCCCTGCTTTCTTTTCACGTATACGTGGAACCCCCGTGTGGTCTCCTATAGACCCCTGGGGGTCCACCTGGATCATTTTGGGAACCTATAGTCTAGAGGGACATTGAAAATAAATATGATTTTCTTGTGAATTGTGTTCAAGTTACCCTTGGTATTAATAGTTTGCTTATTGAAATGAAGAAAAAAAATTAATTAGAATTACACTTGAATATAGACTTGTGGTACAAAAAATATTTCTATTAAGAATCCAATTTTCGTGGTTCCCAAAAGATATACCAGAACGTAAAGAAAACATATAAGCAGCCGCCATGTTTCTCGTTCTCAGTTGTCTTTTTCTAGATGTGAAAGTGTGGTTTTGAATGATACGATGTATTTTTCCATGTAGTTTAAAATGCAGATTGAAGATACATAAACAGACTGATTAAAAATATTCCTATTCAAAAATAATTTAATTCGAAAGTTAAAGTATCCAAATAGATAACAATATTTCATTGATTCTGAAGTAAATTTCGACTATATAATGTAATTTTAATGATAAATATTTATCTAATATTAAAAAAAAATCTTAAGTAAGTTGATGAATCTTAATAAAGTCTTAGATAAAAAAAAAGCCAATTAAAGCTTATTAACAATGAAAGTAATATAAAACTAAAAAAAATATTTAAATGTTTTTAAGTTTTACATTACTTTCATTGTTCAACAAAAAGTAATTGGCAAATCAAGATTGAATGAATGCGTGAAAACAAGTAAATGATCTCTAATTCTAAAAACATCAATTTTGAGAGCAAAATTACTAATAGTTAACTTCATTTGTATAATAATCTTGCATTTATTGTTTTAAATTAAAAAAAATATTACATATAATAGGAAGCTCTATAATAAGAATGAAGAACATTAAAAATTCAATGAAAATGTTGTTCAACAGTGAAAGGCAGTAATTTCAGTTTAAATTATTACATTAATTATAATTATTAATGAAAACATAATTAAAAATATAAAGCATTCAGATATATAAATAAAAAGAAATAATACTGAATTCAAATTGTAATTTGAAAATTTTTTGTGACTTATTGTAAAAGTACAAGAGGAGAGAAAGAGAGTTCATACATTTATTAATATTCAAACACCCAGAATTTTTATTAATGTAAATATATTTATTAACAGACGGATAATATAAATTTATTCGAAAAATATAAGATTTATAGCAAAAGATTAAATCAAGAAGAAATATGAACAGTAAAAAGTAAAAATGGAAAAGATTAAAATAGAAAAAGAGTGTTTTTGCTCCAAGATCAGAATAAATTCTCAAGAATTAATCTTAAAATAATAAAATAAAAAAACACATTCAGAATAATCTATCAGATTGAAATCTGTGACAATAATCAATTAAAATAAATTGCTCAAAAGTAATATAAATTGGCGAAAACATTTCGGGTTTTAAAATTAATAGAACTTCTCCAATTCTGAATCTTTTGATGACAATTCGATGTTTGAATTGTTAGAAGGAAGAATGTCACAAAAAATCACAAAAAAAAGGAAATTAAGCCAAAAGTCCTTCTGCAACATCCATACTGTAACAAAGCCTTCTGTAACATCCATACTGTAACAAAGCCTTCTGTAACATCCATACTGTAACAAAGCCTTCTGTAACATCCATACTGTAACAAAGCCTTCTGTAACATCCATACTGTAACAAAGCCTTCTGTAACATCCATACTGTAACAAAGCCTTCTGTAACATCCATACTGTAACAAAGCCTTCTGTAACATCCATACTGTAACAAAGCCTTCTGTAACATCCATACTGTAACAAAGCCTTCTGTAACATCCATTCTGTAACAAAGCCTTCTGTAACATCCATACTGTAACATACATACTGTAACATACATACTGTAACAAAGCTTTCTGTATGATACATACTGTAACAAAGCCTTCTGTAACATACATACTGTAACAAAGCCTTCTGTAACATACATACTGTAACAAAGCCTTCTGTAACATACATACTGTAACAAAGCCTTCTGTAACATACATACTGTAATAAAGCCTTCTGTAACATACATACTGTAACAAAGCCTTCTGTAACATACATACTGTAACAAAGCTTTCTGTAAGATACATACTGTAACAAAGCCTTCTGTAACATACATACTGTAACAAAGCCTTCTGTAACATACATAGTATAACAAAGCCTTCTGTAACATACATACTGTAACAAAGCCTTCTGTAACATACATACTGTAACAAAGCCTTCTGTAACATACATACTGTAACAAAGCCTTCTGTGACATACATACTGTAACAAAGCTTTCTGTAAGATACATACTGTAACAAAGCCTTCTTTAACATACATACTGTAACAAAGCCTTCTGTAACATACATACTGTAACAAAGCCTTCTGTAACATACATACTGTAACAAAGCCTTCTGTAACATACATACTGTAACAAAGCCTTCTGTAACATACATACTGTAACAAAGCCTTCTGTAACATACATACTGTAACAAAGCCTTCTGTAACATACATGCTGTAACAAAGCCTTCTGTAACATACATGCTGTAACAAAGCCTTCTGTAACATACATGCTGTAACAAAGCCTTCTGTAACATACATACTGTAACAAAGCCTTCTGTAACATACATACTGTAACAAAGCCTTCTGTAACATACATACTGTAACAAAGCCTTCTGTAACATACATACTGTAACAAAGCCTTCTGTAACATACATACTGTAACAAAGCCTTCTGTAACATACATACTGTAACAAAGCCTTCTGTAACATACATACTGTAACAAAGCCTTCTGTAACATACATACTGTAACAAAGCCTTCTGTAAGATACATACTGTAACAAAGCCTTCTGTAAGATACATACTGTAACAAAGCATTCTGTAAGATACATACTGTAACAAAGCCTTCTGTAACATACATACTGTAACAAAGCCTTCTGTAACATATATACTGTAACAAAGCCTTCTGTAACATACATACTGTAACAAAGCCTTCTGTAACATACATACTGTAACAAAACTTTCTGTAAGATACATACTGTAACAAAGCCTTCTGTAACATACATACTGTAACAAAGCCTTCTGTAACATACATACTGTAACAAAGCCTTCTGTAACATACATACTGTAACAAAGCCTTCTGTAACATACATACTGTAACAAAGCCTTCTGTAACATACATACTGTAACAAAGCCTTCTGTAAGATACATACTGTAACAAAGCCGTCTGTAAGATACATACTGTAACAAAGCCTTCTGTAAGATACATACTGTAACAAAGCCTTCTGTAAGATACATACTGTAACAAAGCCTTCTGTAACATACATACTGTAACAAAGCCTTCTGTAACATACATACTGTAACAAAGCCTTCTGTAACATACATACTGTAACAAAACTTTCTGTAACATACATACTGTAACAAAGCCTTCTGTAACATACATACTGTAACAAAGCCTTCTGTAACATACATACTGTAACAAAGCCTTCTGTAACATACATACTGTAACAAAGCCTTCTGTAACATACATACTGTAGCAAAGCCTTCTGTAACATACATACTGTAACAAAGCCTTCTGTAACATACATACTGTAACAAAGCCTTCTGTAACATACATACTGTAACAAAGCCTTCTGTAACATACATACTGTAACAAAGCCTTCTGTAACATCCATACTGTAACAAAGCCTTCTGTAACATCCATACTGTAACAAAGCTTTCTGTAACATACATACTGTAACAAAGCCTTCTGTAACATACATACTGTAACAAAGCCTTCTGTAACATACATACTAAATTACATTCATTTGAATTAATTTTGGTGTTTTTCATTTCAAGAAAAAAAATTTTCAATTAATGATTAATCATGATACATTGAAAGAGGTATCTGAAAATGATGTATGTTAATTTTTCCAGATTAAATAAAGTAATGTCATCGCATTTAGAGAGAGAGAAGAAACATACAATTTAATATCTTTCCAATAGATTATGTATGTACTAAAAATGTTAATTTAATTTCAAAATTTAAATTTTAGATTTGATCAGAATAATGATATTTATCATCAAAGTTACTTTAGTTATTGCAATAGATGACCAAAATATAATTTCAATGAAAATTTAAAGTCATGTTTTTAAAACTGTTGCTTCTAAGAAATTGACTTTTTTCAGTTGAGAAAATATCACACAATAGAAATTATATGAAACAACGAACTGAGTTAATCTAACGGAGAAAAACGTCGATAATTTGACTAAGTGTTAGTCTGTTCTCTAACTCATGCAGCTTAAGACGTTTATGCTGATACGACCTATACTATTTAAAAATTCCTTATTGTCTAGTGTCTTAGTATGGCTAGGAAAGGAGGGGTTGCTAGCCCAAAACCTCGTTATTTCATTGTGTTTTCAAGTTGCAAGCTGCAAGGCATATTAATATTCCTTCTGTACATATACATATTGGGTGATTAGAAATATGCTCTCAATAAGGAACTGCAATATCGAAATAACACTATACACAAATTGTTCATATTTTGCGAAACCTCAATATTAACAACAAAATTTACTTTGCACATACTGTTTTTTCTATTTTCCTCTGAAGATTCTGCCTGATTCTGTCAGATTATGTCATCAATTGAGCGCATTCCTATCGAAAAAACATTATAGAAAAGCAATAAAGTTTTCTGTCCATTGCAAGGTCCTCTCAAAAGAATTAAAAATACATTACAGTCTTAACCGGAAAATAATTACACAATTATTTGAAAAATTTAAGCTCACGGGAAATCGACCGTTTACAGAGATCTCGATTTCAATTTGGTGTGCTTCAATTTGGTTTATTGTTGTTCCACAACTCTGTTTTCACATATTTTCTCTTTCAGAAGTGCCTTTTTAGAATCGTGTGATTTTTCTCAGTTTTTCGGATCACACAAAAATGTTCAGTAATTGACATATTCTTCTATCTGCAGTCATTGTGACCAGGAATTAGAGATATTCTAAAAGAGATTCTGAGTTAAATTGTACAATTCAAAGATAAATCGAAGCTAACGATTAGTCAACACCAGAGACATGACATTTTGTTCTACGCATGCGTCGTGCCACAACAGGCAATGGATGAATATCGAATATGCCATTCCATATATCTATCTATATATCTATATCTATCTATCTATATATATATATATGAATCGTGCCAATATCAGAAATTAGTGAAATCGAAATTATTTTACAACTCCTTTCGGATGTAGAAATATTTATCAGTATTTTAAACTAACCTTTTTGTTTCAGATAACTGAAACAAAAAATAGGAATTTAGAGCCATTAATAAAATCCTTAGTGTAAAATAAAACTAATATTTGGTAACCATTATTTTCTAATCGGGATAGGAATCTTAATGATTCAAATATCCAATTAAACAATGTATATTAACTTCATTTAAAGTAACAACTTATTCACATGATAATTACAAAAAATGAACAATCATTTGCTTAAATTAAATTCTTTTATAAAATATGCCACTTTTCTGCAATAATTTTTTTATCATATTTTGAAAAAACTTTTAAAAATTATTAAACTTTTGAAAACTTTTGAAAAATAACTTTAACTATTTCTTAACTTATTCTAATAACTTAACTTATTCTTTTTATGCTTATTCTGATAATTTATTTTAAATTAAAATTTATTTTGCATCATAATTATTTTTGATTCTCTAATTGTAAATGAATTGATTGCTTATTTTTAGTAAAAATGTTATTTTAATTTGTTAAATAGCAGTGTTTCTCACGTGTTTCTGGATCAATTTGACATAGAACGTATGTTTTCTGTTTGAACTTGTGTAAATTAAGCTTTCGATTCTTTTAATAACTTGTTAAAAGCACTAAAAATGATATTAGAAGCCTTTTTCTTTTGTTTCAAAGCAGAATTTTAAAAAACATTGTATTTCCTCAAAGTTTTCTAACTGAAAATATTATCTGGATTCACTTAGTGACTTTATGGATAGTCTAAAGATTCGATTTAATGATAATATTTCAGAACATAAATGAATTATGTTACTTCGGCTTTTATCTTTACAACTGTACTTATAACACGTGGTCACGTGAAGCTCGTTCTACTGTCTGATATGCGAATTTAAGTGAGTAGGGTGCGTCTTTCGTTTAACAAGAGGACCACGAAGGTGAAAGTACGATTTTGCTCTAAGCATCTCCGCGATAGATAGCGCCACCAGAGGACGCACTCCTTAATTTTGATATTGATCTGGATGAGGAGAAAAATTTTTGCAGAAAGATTATTACATTCATATTAGCGAACTACCTCGAGGCTTTCGATTCCACCAATTTGATGTCTGTATTGCATGTATTGTGTAGGTCTTTGGTAGCATTGGGAATCGAACACAGCCCTTCAAGACGGAACGCAGATACTTTAACCACTAGGTCATCACTGCTAATTTATACGACAATTGTGACTTATTTATATAATCATTGCTTAAAGTTATTACGTGTTCAATGTTCATTGGTCTTTATGATCTCATTAATAATTTTTACTTTCCTGGTTTAGAAGTAACTCTGACCAGAAGGCATAGTACATCCTATTTTAGTTACTAAATACTCTTGAAAAAACTGTATCAACTATTAAGCCTTTTATGTAACATAAATAACGTAATATAATTAATGTCCTATGGCAATATTAGTGACATCGTAATAAAAGGGAGTCTTATTTATATGTGTCCTTGAATTCTTTCGAGATGGAAAACATTTAAAAGAGATTAATGCGGTGATAAGTCGAAACTCATACACCAATCCAAATAGTCAACAATGAAATCTTTAAATTTCCTATCTTTACTCCTATCAAATTTTAACTTTTCTATCGATTGTTACGCCACTCTCGCTGTTTGTATGGGGAGTTTCAAGACATTTGAGTTAAAAGTAATGAGTCTCTTTAAAATTAAGAGGAAATAAGTTAGTTAATACATTTTCCTTTGAAATGAAATTCAGTTCCAGGGAATTGTACTCAAATTTTCAATTTACATAATCTGCCTTTTATTAATTTCTGTCCTCATCAGCTAAAATCTGACCTAAATTTAAAATGTATTAAATTTGAAGGTTTCTAAGAATAAAATGGTTTGCATAATGTAGTAACTTGTAAACAAAAACATAACTCGTAATACAAAACTAACTAAATAATCAATTACAATGATGTTTACATATTTTTATATATAATGTACCATTAAAATTAAATTATGATGTCGAGTAAAAATATGCAGGGTTGTGACAATGACAAATCTATAGTTTTATAAGCTGATGAAGTTTTCTTTGTTTATTTAAATAATGCTTAGTTTCCAGAACATATGACATTTTATCACCTATTTTTCAAGTCTAGTTTAAAAATTTATTATATATTTTATATATAAATATCTTATACTTTATAGAATATCTTACTTTTGAATGTTTTATTTCACAATTTGTGTGATCAATTTAAAAAGTAATTTAATATTTCTCTTGTCAATGTGAGAAAAATAATTCCTTAAGAAAATTAAGTGTTGGCATTGTCATTTTTCATCAAAAGCTTTTGAAAATTAATTAGTTATTGTATATCTCAGCTTTTCCTAGATATAAAATTTTACTGTGACTAATTTTTTCAAAAAAAAAAATGATAACAAGTGATTTTCAACTGATTTTCTCGACATTAAATTTATATAGAATCTATTGAAGAATTTTTTTATTATTTTATAACTTTATTATATGAAAGTGACTTGGGTCCTCAAAAATATTATTAAGATCCAAAGAAGTCTTATGCAGCAACATATGTAGATGTTTAATTCTTTAGAAAAAGTTTGAAAAATGTTTTAATTTAGAATGTTATTTCCTCTTCTAAAGTCCCGATCACATAAGAAAATTAGTTATTAAAGTATTCTTAACGTTTCTGCTTTACAAGATTCAAAATATAAAAAGTAAATGGTATTTTTTGTATAATCCATAATATTCATTAAACATATTTTGTTAATAATCACTAATCAATATATAACACGATTGTTTATCAGTGCTGAAGCCAATTTCTTAAAACAAAATATATTTAACAGTATTATAATTATTTGATATAATTTCAATAATTTAATCACAAAAGTTATTAAAAATTGCATATAGGATAAGGGTTATTTTTCTTTAGATATTATAAGTGCTCGTAACAAAATATAGCAATAAAGAAATTAGAAATATGAAAATTATAACCGCTTAACCTTGAATAATGATTAGTTATTACGATCAGCTATTTAAAATAATAATCAGTTTATTTTAAATAGCTGCTGATAATAGAGCTCATGTTTCCGAGCAATAATCCAAAATTTCAGCTGAGAATCGTTGTCAATGTGACTGACTTAAATTAATGCCTCTATTATAAAATTGCATAATTTAATATTTTTCATCCATATCATTGATACCATACATATTTATTACCTTAAAATTCTTCAACTAAAATTAAAATGCTGTTGAAAAAGATAAACTGAAAACGATCGCATCGGGGGGAAAAAAACAGTAGTTTAGTTAAAAAATGGTGTCATTATTTAGACATTCAGAAGAGTTTCGACTTCGAATACCACAAAAGATTGTCCTGGTAAAGGGCTTATTTACTTGTACCATAGTTCTCTTCCGCTGTTTTTTATATGATCTAATGTTCCTCTTCGGATGATGAAGCTAGACGAAAAGAATATCATCAGAATTATTGATCACAATATCGATGTTTGATTCAAAATTACGAAGAAATTATTAGAATTTATTAGTTTAATTATGAAATATAAAAAAAGAGGAATAAAAACGATCTATATTTAAAAAATCGAGTAATCAATCATCATGTAGAAAAATTTGTATGAAATAGAGTAAATGCAATATATCAAGATTATTTATAAGAAGATTAAATGCCATATATAACTAAAAATAACACACAAAAGCTACAAAATAATTGGAACTAAAAGGATATGTCCCACCATTGTGGTAACCCTTGCAACTTTCTTTTGTTCACCAAGCATTTCTAACGCTGTTGCCACTTAAAGAAAACCGTATATATGACACAAAGATGACGTAAAATATGAGAAAACCAAACTAAACCTGGCAACAAAAATTCAAATCTGCAACACCAAAGGAAAAACCGGAAGCACAATAATAAATACGAGGACGGCCAACAAAGACGGCAGATTTGGCGAGAAATCTCTGGAAGGATATTATCATAATTATACCAAACAATTTAATCACATTAATTTGTTAAAAGATCTCTAAACATCTGTTTTGTTCAGATATCTTTAAGTTTTCTCCAATTAATCTAATGTTGAAATCATATCAAGCAACTGCTGTGTAAATAATATCATTGAAAATCAACACCTGAAAAAAAGAAAAGATAATTGTTAACGACTATTTAAAAGAGTAAAACCACGATTTTTGTTACTCTCATTTTTTCCTGAGATTAAGTAAGTATTCATCTAATTTTAAATACTTAATTATATGAAAAATATTATTTTTAAAAAATGCATTTCAAAAAATTTCTTTTAGAGAATAATTATATATATAATAAAATATATGTGTGTGTTAAAGTTACAATATTATGCACAAAACGAATTTTTGAATCTTCATTTGGTATAACTTCGTTTTACATATTTTACTCTCTGACTTTTATTAAACATTATTAAAGTGTACTAACATAAATTTTTATCTGTAATAAAGTTGTTCATTTATTAAATTAAAATTATTTTATTTTAAAAATATTTCATATTTTAATTCAAAAATATAATTTGATATTTTATCTAGGACAATTTAATTTTTTTTATTTAATTTACTTTTGAGATTTTTTTTCAGTTTTAGGAGATTTATTTATTTTGGATTTATTTTCAATTGTAATAAAGATTTTCGAATATTTATAAGCTTTGTTGAATAAAAATATTATTTTATTTAATTTTTTTGGTATTTATGGTTAAATATTGGTATAAGGAATGGTGGATAAATATAACGATTTTTCATTTCTATATTTCAAATAAAAATATTTCAATATATATAAATATAAATCATGATAAAAAAAGCCATTGATTTTGCATATCATTGATATAACTGCAATAAGTTATAAGAAAATAATTTTTATGTATAGTATCTCTGTGAAATGATTACATCAAAGAAAGCGTGTATTGTAAATTAACCTTAGTAATAATGAGTCTTACAAGTTTTTCTACGTAAACATTAACAAAATATCAGAAGAAAATACCAAGCAAAATTTTGTTACTAATATTCGAACATCTTAGTGCATAATTTGCCATCCATTATGTTAAATGGAAATCAGTGAAATTAAGTCTAAAACTATGCTAGTTAATGAATTTCAATATCATTTGGGTGCCGGCCAACTTGTCTAGTGGTCAGCGTGCCTGACTACGGATAGGAAAGTCCTGGTTTCGAATCCCGGTTCAGGCATGGATGTACTTTCTCTCTCTCTATTCTGTCTTTGTTCTTTCCTTGTGAGTGCGAATGAAGTATGAATGATGCCTACCCTATAAACGGGTCCTTATGGCATGTGTGAGGGTGCGATGGTGGCCCACCCCCTGTGGTGCACCCGGGGCAACGCCTCGGCGGCTAAGAGATCCCTGTTTCTGGCCGGTTCCTTGGATATCAGGGAACAATAGATTAATAGACTCTGTTGCAGTTGTAACTGTGTACAATCTGCCATTGAAAAAATATTATCATTCGGGTGAAAATTAGATATCAAAAATAATTATCTACGAATATTTCAGCATCATTTTATAATCTGCGATGGTATGTAATGATTATCTTTTGAATTTAGTTTTCAACTAATTATTAATTACAATTAAATAGCATTATTTTTCATTACATATGATTACACTTACTTACTAGATTACTTAAAGATATTTGCGATAATTATGATAAATAGTAATATAATTATATATCATTTATATAAAAATAAGGGCACAATTAATAAATATTTAATTTCTACAAAAATATTCAGCTATTAATTCAAATTTCTCGTGTTTTTCTTTATTTTTAATAAAAATTTATATAAGAATAATTTCTAAGGATAATTTACAAGCGCTATAGTATGTAATAAATATATTTGAAATTTTACAAATTTAAAATATATTTAAAATTGTGATATTTTAATATATTGTGATATTTTAATATTATAAATAATTGTAATATTTTAAAAATAATTGTGATATTTTAAAATATTTGATATTTTGGTTTCTATATAAGTGCTTAAAATTGATCAAACATTTAAAATTACAGGGAAGAGATTTGAGTTTAAAAATTTGTGATGTTTATGAAGGAATAAATATTTTGTCAGAAATTTTACCGTCAAACTCAGTTCATTTACAAAGAAAGTGATCTGAATACTGTTTACCTTATAAAGCCATGCTATTTATATTTCAGAGAATTTTATTTTATTCTTTTATATATACTGTAAAATTAGATGACGCAGTTTTTTTCTTTGATTTTTGGTTGTATTTTAAAATGAACATAAAATACATCCAATGATAATCTTACGTAAAAAACAAATAATGGATGAAGTTAATTTCTGAGTTATCGCACCTTACTCAACCATCTATTTATACACTCTAACAGTAAATATTATATTTATTATGACTAGGATGAGGTAAAAAAATTCTGTGTCAACTGATTTAATAATTATTTACAATAAATTTTTTTTTAATATTTCCTTGAAATAAGTGTATAATTTTTATGACGAAAAATAGAATTGCATGGAATTATCAGAAAAATTCTTTTAGTTATATATAAAAAAATTTTCCTTAATGCAAATGTACAACATAGCTTTAAAACTGATGTTAGACAGTTGAGTCGATTTAATTATGATTTCAATGATTTCAAATTTGTTTTAATAATTGCACTGAGCAAATTTCATATCATGAACGAAATTTTAAGAAAGGACTTAAACTTGAATAACCTAAATTTCTGTCAGAGCACAGTTAAAATAATTTTGCAGTTTCTTTAAATTTACCAAAAGGAGAATTCTTGAAATAGTTTTTTAAAATAATAAAATAATTGACACACACACACACACACACACACACACACACACGCGCACGCACACACACACGCGCACGCACACACACACGCGCACGCACACACACACGCGCACGCACACACACACGCGCACGCACGCACACACGCGCACGCACACACACACGCGCACGCACGCACACACGCGCACACACACACGCGCACGCAAGCACACACACGCACGCACACACACATGCACACACACGCACGCACACACACGCACGCACACACACACGCACACACACGCACGCACACACACACGCACACACACGCACGCACACACACACGCACACACGCACGCACACACACACGCACACACACGCACGCACACACACACACGCACGCACACACACACACGCACACACACACGCACACATATTCCAATTAAAATCTCCACAAAAACAATGCAAAGAATAACAATGGACTTAGCCATAAAAAATTCAGTTAGAGCCATTCTTTACACACCAAGCGTTATTTATAAGAATTTTGACTCTATAAATTTTAATCATGCAGCTGTTGAAAATGAAGGTTTTCCTCATCGCTTTTGTTGTCATTTGCTGCACAGTGGGCGCTTTCGCCCTCACCCACTGCGAAGAGCATCGACAGAGAGCTCAAAAATGACATTAAAGTAAAACTGGTCCCCAAGTGTGATGCCAACGGTGATTACGAGGCCCTTCAGTGCTTCACCGGGTCCAAATTCTGCATGTGCTGGAGGCCTGATGGAAGCCACATCACCGATCCATCCATGAAGATCAAGACCTGCAAATGCCACGTTCACAGGGATGCTGAACTCACCAAGAGTAAGTCCATTCCCTCATATCAGAGCAAAATTTGTTTCTAGACCCAGAATTCTTAATTGGTAAATCTTATTGTCTGAAATCATGAAGAATAAGTCTATTTCATCATGTGAGAACAAAATTTGTTTCTAGACCCAGAATTCTTAATTGGTAAATCTTATTGTCTGAAATCATGAAGAATAAGTCTATTTCATCATGTGAGAACAAAATTTGTTTCTAGACCCAGAATTCTTAATTGCTAAATCTTATTGTCTGAAATCATGAAGAATAAGTCTATTTCATCATGTAAGAACAAAATTTGTTTCTAGACCCAGAATTCTTAATTGGTAAATCTTATTGTCTGAAATCATGAAGAATAAGTCTATTTCATCATGTGAGAACAAAATTTGTTTCTAGACCTAGAATTCTTATTTAGTAAATCTTGCAGCTAAATTCGTCAAGAATAAGTCTGTTTCGTAATGTGAGAACAAAGTTCGTTTTTAGAAGCAGAATTCTTATTTGGTAAATCTTATTTTCTGAAATCATCAAGAATAATTCTATTCTGTCATTTCAGAACAAAATTTGTTTTTCTAGACTCAGTATTTTATTTGGTAAATCTTATTGTCTGAACTCATCAAGAATAATTCTATTCCGTCATGTCAGAGCAAAATTTTTTCTAGACCTAGAATTCTTATTTGGCAAATTCTCTATTAGTATGTCTGTTTTATAGACTAAGAATATAGATGTATATCTATCAAATCTTTTTCAATAAATGAATTTTGTATCCGCTGACAGCATTCTTATTCATTAACTTTCATATTTGATGGTTTCGACTGTTTGTAAATTTACTAAGGAAACTTGTATCTTAGTATAGATAGTTACTTGTGTGTTTGATATATGTTTGAGAATAAGACATGTGATAAGTGTGTCATATATTCTGCAAATAGACCATGGGAATTTTCAGCTTTGCAGAAAGTTTGAGACTTTTTCTGAATATATAACAAAAAACGTGATGAAACTTGTTTTGCCATGAATCAAATCGTGATTGGCTGTTTAGTTTAAATATAAAGTTTATTTGGCAGAGTTTAAATATAAAGTTTCACGTGATTAAATTTTTTTGATGAAGAAAATTTATTTAATTCAGAAGATTACTTTGATGAAGAAATTACTTTGATCGAACCAATGCAAAGTTTGTTTTGAATCAAATTTAAAATAAAATATAAAATATATGTTTTTAACTATTTCATTTTAAATCTGTGTTAGAATTTTAACTACTAAGAACCCAATTTAACTTACACCAGTTTTTTTAAAATTTTTAATCAAGAACTTTTGCATATTTTCAAATGATAGGAAAGAATGAAACTGATACAACAGTTTATTTGTCTTTCCAAAAACTTCTATCTACTTCTTTCCTTTAGATCCACTAAAATTAATATTTTTCGATTTTTCTTCCGACTTATTTTTTTATGCAGATATAAAGACATCTGAAGGAATTGCAGTCCTAAGATTTGCTATCTAATTTGAGTAAAACAAAATAAAACAAATTTTGCTGTAACAATTTTTAAAATAAAGCATAAGAAATGCTAAAATATAGTTTTATATTGCATATATTATGATGTGTTATTGCATTAAGAAAAAGTGTTAATGTATAAATAGTCTTTAAATGACCAAAAAATGTAAAAAAACACAAAGTACTATATAAAATAAAATATATATTTTTACCTATTTCATTTTAAATCTGTATTAGAATTTTAACTATATATATATATATATATATATATAACCCAATTTAAAAGTTAAAGTTAACATGAAAATTATCATTAAATGTTTACAGAATCGTTTTATTATCAATTTAACAACGCTTTACAAAGAAATTCAAAGTATTCATGTTAATATTTTAACGGAACCGAAATGTTCCATAATTTTTGTAAATTATTTAGGAATGGGAGAAAATGATTTGGAGACAAAAAATATAATCTCAATCGCCATCAAATCACTGTTATAAATATTGCTAGGCGTGGCACTACCATAAAAATTCACTTTTAAATTTTAGGTGAAAAGTTATTCATTTTAACAAATTTTATATTTTTTACGTTGGCACACTTTGTGATTTTCTGGAAAGTGTCTGAAGACAGTAAAAACATGATATACTAATTGGCGCGATGCTATTTTATTTAAATTTATGTGATGGTTTCATAGAGCTTAAAATATAACAAATACTACTATCTTTTAATAGATTAGATACCAAATAATACTTCAAATTTTCTATTGGGTTGACTAATACAAAAGCAATATCTAATGAACATTAAGAAAAATATTCCTGTTAAAAGATACTTTTATTTTCTTCACTAATAATTCAATCAGCACTCATACTTATCGGATTTTCATATTGTCTATTAAAAGAAAAATATTATTCCTTTTCAGAACGTTAGGCTTTAATAACTGCCAACTTTTTAACAATATTTTTGAATATTTTAACTGCATCAAATTAATCTAAAGTAATTAGCAACCTCAGAAAATTAGCTGTGTAGTAGAAACTCAAGTAATTAGTATCATGTGTCCATAACAACAAAGTTCTGCATTTCACTGTAAATGTTATAAATATTTATATTAAATACTAAAATTTTGTTTCTAAGTGCTAGAGAATAGTAATGTAATTTATTAAATTTGAAATGAAATAATTTTCTTTTGTAGGCAACAAAGGAATGGTAGGAAATTTCATTCCAGAGTGCAATAGAGAGGGCACCTATGCTAAAAAGCAGTGCCACGCATCAACAGGGTTATGTTGGTGCTCTGATGAAGACGGTAACAAGACTACCGAACCTGCACGTGGTGAATTCAACTGTTAATTTCGCTGTAAATAAATATCAATAAATTCACTGGTTGCTCAGCATCTTATTCTTTTCTTTTGATACAAAATACGAAATATGGTTTCCATGTAAAATTGGATACCACTCAGTTTGGAGATACATTTCGGTAATAAACTTTAATTTTTGGTATTCCTGGTAACCTCATCTTCGGATAGCTTTTGTGTAACGGTGATCTTGGGAATCACATTTTGACTCCTATAAAGACATAAAAAAACCGCCAAAGAATTAGAATGGTGCTCTTTTGTAAACTTCTACCACAAATAATATAGTTTCTAAAGTAATTGTTAGAACTAGGAGCACAGGTGCCGTATAATCCATGATTCCAAATTCTGAATTTTTTTTTTGGCGATGAAGAAATGTTGCCAAGATGACGTATCGTGACGTGCTTGATGGCATAAATACTAAGATTACCAAAATAGAGTTTTCTGCATAATTCTTATAAGTCTCAAATATGTGTGACGTAATAAAAACGAGGTTACCAGATATATAAGAAAATTCGCCAAAAAAATCACCACTGTCAGAATTTGGCATCCTGGATTATACGGCACCTGTGCTGAACTAGAGTTGGATCCTAGCAGAGTCCACACCCTTGGCGCAAATGATTTTGGCTGGTGATAATTGTAGCTTGCGCCAATCTTAATAACCCTATTTCAATACACTGGATATGGTAAACCAAATTATTTCTGGAATTTCATTCTGGTTTGGCATTTTTTTTCAGTTTGTCACCAAGGGTGTGGGCTCTCCTTCGAATTTATTAGAACTACAGATAAAATATTATCTAGAGCATTTGATGATACACCTATTCTGCCCTTGAATCTGGGTGAACAAATTCTGCCATGCTCTCCCTCGTTATATATATGTATATATATAGTTTTTTATTTAATTAAACAGTAAAAAACTATAGATTCATTATATATCCAGTTTAAAAATTTTATTAGCTTAAAGTAATTCAAAGTTTAAGAAAAATTAGAGACGTTAAAAAGTTAAAGTCAAATTGTTTGGCCTGATAATATATGAATTTTGAATCCCTATTATCTTAAGAACAATCGCAAATAATATTTTTTGTTTCCAATTGCGGAGAAAGAAAACAAAATACAACTAAGAAGAACAAAAGATATAAATATAAAAGAAACACAAAAGTCGAAGAAAGTTATTTCCTCATAAGCTCTTTCGGATGCCAATGTTTACCAGTCTCGGAATCAAGTGCCTAGAGTGACAATAGCAATGAAGATATTTACGATTCAAGAACTTTTCAGAAGCACATTGTTGGCGGCGAATTTTATAAAATTTCTTTATAAAGATTAGTTTTTGACAATCTGAATTACGGATAGGGAAAATATGTTAAGTAATGTTTGTTGCACTTATCTGGTTTAGTAGGAACAAAGAAATAAGTTCCTTAAGTAGCTCAAAATAATTTATTACAAATTAGGGTACAATTTGAGCACAACACAGATACATATACTACAAATAAAACAAAATTACATCTGAACACATAAAGTTAAAGGGATAGGGTAAACATGAGAGTCATATGGATATACGTCTCATTCCTACGGTTGCTGGAGAGGGACTCACTTCCTTGTTCATGATGTCATGGGTGGTGTTGAAGACAGGGGGCGCTAGATGTTCTTATTTTCAAAGTAATTTTAAAATTTACTTTAGAGTGGATATCATGAACTTGGATTGGTAATTTTTTTTCTTGTTGACCTTGTCCTTAAAACATGTTTGTATAAAGCTCATATCAAATACTACTCAGTCTTAAAAATCCGAAGATTTGATATTAAATGGGCTCATTCAATTCTAACAGCATGGAGGAAATATGGAGGATAATAAAACCATTACACGTGTGTCACTGAACCCAAAAATATATGTTAAAAGAGATAGGAAAATGAAATCCATAGTCGTCGAAAAGACAAAAAAAGACAAAACCATATTTTTCCCAACTAATTTAGATCACAATTCATTGAGTTTTTGTTAAGATGTTTTTTAACTCATTACAAAAGACTGGTGATTTTGAAAAAGGAAATAAGATAAAAAAAAATCCTGCAAATATATAAAAAACACTACCAAAGGTCTACAATGAAATTTTAGTCTCAGAAGTCCTAAAACATCCTCTTCATAGTCCTAACTTATGTTGCCTATTCTCTGCGATTGTGATATATTTAGGGAATTCAAAAAAAAAACAAAAAAAAAAAAAAAAAACAATTATGATGAGAAAATATTTCTCGTTCGAAATTGGTTCTTGGTAAAACCGAACGTTTTAACGAAATAATTCCTTAGTTTCACAATAAGATAAATACTGAACTACATGAGTCAATATTTTTTATAAAAAGAACTTCTTTATAACGGATTAGTAAGAAAGTTTTTATAATGGATTAGTTATAGGCGAGTATAGATCATTATTTCTACTATATTGCTCACAAGTTAAAACAATTTCCCTAGTTTTTGATTAAATGCATTATAAAATCAAAGTTGCCAACACATTGCGATTAATGTAGAATTCTGATTCATGCCAATTTCAAATGTTGGGAATAGAAGTCTTTGTATTTTAATATTAAGGCATTGTAATTTAAATTTAAAATGCAGCTCTTTTAAAAATTAAATTACTGCTTAGATTATTACATTCAATTCTCATTGATATTTTCAGCAAATACAGTAATATTCTTAATAAATTTAACCCACTTGAGAAACTTGTATATTACATTTTCGGTAAATATTTTTTATAGTGGATAATGTTCTTAATATTCCTAATACATATAACTTGGAAAATCAGATGTTAACATATTATCTCATAACTGAAGTGTTGAAATGTTTGTTTATCTCCTTGATATAAAGTATCTATAAAATTCGGGAAAATGTATGTTTGTGCACATACAAAACTATTCATTGTACAATTATTGTTTGAATTGTATTAAATACTATAATGAACAAATTGCCTTTGTCATGTGTTAAACTAGAATTTAAGAAAAAACAAATTCAAGAATATTAAAAATAAACCTCTTATAATTTAGATACATTCCACCTGACCTTGAGCTTGATTCAGAAGAGAAACCTAATAGTTATCGAAAAGGGAAATTTAAATTCAAATTTTCTAAAAAATATAGTTTATTTATTGCCTTATTTCCCAAGGATCTTTATTTATAAAATCCTACCTCTTGATTATTTAAATGTAGAAAATTAATGTGAAAAGAATGTAGAAAATTAATTCCAGTAAGCAGAAAATTAACTAAATTCATAAATTTGTTTCAGATCCCTCACGCGTCAATAAATTAATTTAAAACCAATTTTCCTGTTGCTGCTTTAAGAGTAAAGTTTAAGTTATTCTTAATAAGCGTCTTAAGTTATTTTTTGAAAATTCCGATTGATTTAAGATATCAAAATAAATGGAATCATTAATTTGAGAAAGATATTTAGTCTTGTGTGGCTGTGTTAAGACTCTTAATTTTTTATAAAATCATCTCTTAAAACATGTACAATATTCTAATTAAAAGTACAAAATTTAAATTCACGCTACTAATCAAATGAAAAGTTTATTATATTATAGCTAATTTGAAAGAAAGTTTTGATTTCACTATTTTTCAATCTCAAGAGAGATATCATTGAAAATAACTTAATATTTCCTCAGAGATACTTTGCTTACATTTATTACAGAAAAAAATGCATGAAGAAATGTTGACAAATATTGGAATGTTTAAGAAAAATAAATATATTTTTGGAGAGAAATGTACTTATCGAAAATATTAGTTTATAAATATTTGTAAAACATTTTACCGGGGAAATAAATTTTTAGAGAAAAAAATTGAAGAATGAAAATCTGCATCTGTAAAACAGGAAATAAGTGTTATATTTCTGTTTTAATCATGAGTGATCACTTATGGGATTTTTTAAATTTATTTTCTTGCTATTAATGAATGTAATTTATTTGTTGTAAAAAGTTCTTATATAAAGCAGTACTTGTTCCAAAATTTAAAGCTTTGATATGTAAAACTGTCCCTAATTAGATGTCGAAATTTTCATGAAAACATCAAATTTTTTTTAAGATAACATTAATACTAGCTTTCTGAGCAAATTAATTTCTTTAAAATTTGATTAGTTGACAATGGTTTATGGAAGGAATATGCTCTTTCCGATAAAAAAACATCTAATTTGGTGTAAGCTACTTTTAAGTAACATGATTTGGAAATTGTATTTCTTTCTGCATAACTCTTGGAACGATTGTACCATGTTTTCCTTCGAATATATTTTTTGCGTGAAAATATTTCTTGATACACGTATTGGGTTATCAAATGATTTATAATAACATTTAAATTTTAGGATTTTTCCCAATGAATGCCAAATAAATTTTAGATTATCTGCAACTAATTATTAGTGATTTTGAGTGTTTATATATTAGCACATCATGGCAGTTTTTTAAATAGAAATAATTTCAATAAAATTTTCTAATGTTTGAAAATTTTTTAACCATAAATACATTTTTCATAATTAGAAATGGCATTTTCCTGATTTTAAGTCAAGTGCTATTTTTGTGAAGTTTTGGGTGCAAACTTGGCTGCTGTGAAGTCCATACCAAAGCACAGGATTTTGACCATTGTCACCAGAAAAAATTGATATGAATTGCAACGAATATTCTGAATTTTCGATTTAAAACTTCTTTCAAACTTTTTTTATTTCTTAAAAAATTAATATTTCGTTTATTTTTTTATGCACATACAGGGATTAAAGAGCGTATTTGAGGAAAATTTAACAAAACTAAAAAGTATCCAGACAATATAATGAGAAATAACTTTCGATGTATTCTATAATTGAATTGAATGTTGTGCTTAGTTAGAATGATAAGTGTTTGAACTCAAATTTCTAAATATGAAACTATTTGAAGAATTCAGAAATCAACATTTCAAATATATATATATATATATTAAATGATACCAAACAAGACATTGATTTTGCAAAAAGATTGTTCAGGATTGAATGACTACAGCAATTTTCATTTTCAAAATCATTGAATAGAAAGAAAATTTTTTGTATAACAATGGCTCAATTAATATTTCAGACATTGATTTTTGCGACGAAACATAAATGAAAGGCAGAATATTATTATCTTTATTGAAACATCTAGACATTTTTTTACCTTGATTAATTTTTCGCAAAATAAGGCCAAAAAAATAGATGCATGAAATAATCTCAAGAAAAATGACAAACCCACATGAAACCTCTATATAGTACAATTAAAATTATTTGGCTATAAGTGAACATATTTCATAATAATTTCTGTTTCATCATTATCAAACAAACCAAAATTACGCATTAAAAAGTGCTTCATATGACTAAGCGTGTCACACAATAACTGCTGATTAAATAAAAAAGCGACGAAATACGCAACTCGTCAGACGAAGAGTCATACCAAATTCAGTCAAGTTCACATGCGGTTTGTCGCTCAACAAATCATTTTTTCAAAAATCCAATATAACGTACATCTACTTAAATTTATAAACTGGTAATATTGTGAAATTTAAAAAAAGTTTAATAATAAGAAGAAATAGTTGGATTGCATTGAAACTATAAATTGGCAATTATTGTAAGTGATTTCTATATTTTATTTTATAAACATATTTGTTTAGACGTCGATTTTTATACGTGATATATATATATATATATATATATATATATAATTTTCGTTGCAATGAATTAACATAAAATTTTACGTAATTGGTTATAAATGTTAAAAAAACTTTTGAGAAATATAAATGAAAAAAATCTAAATGAATTTTTTGCTTATACAAATATCGAAACTTTTATTACATATATAGATCTGTTATGTTTTAATATTTATTATCTGTAATAAAAGGAATAAATAAATTTTCCGGAAAAAGTGATATTTGATAGGAAATAAACAATGAATGAAACAGTAAACAGATTTAAATGAATAAATAAGTCTTAGTTTGTGTAATAATGAAATATATAATTTTATTTAACATATTGAAATTGACATTAATTCTTAAATAACAAAATTTCTTCTTGGAAAATAATTCTTTTTTATATTATGATAAATTGAAAAATATTACTGACAATGTATGTTTTGATTTCCAGATGCATATTGATAGAAAAAGAATGCCCTTATAATATTAAATAAAAATGTAGAAATTTTTCATTAGATTACACTTGTTTTTGCGAATTGGTCTGAAATCATAAATTTGGATATGGTTGGAATTAAAAAAGTTACCTTAGTTTTCATCAACATACGTTATTCTTTTGATTCTCCTAAAAATGATTTATAATAACTGTTAATAAAATATAAACTTAAAATTTCAAATTTTTAATATCAAATATATTAAATGAATTTAAAATTGTTAATATTTGAAGAAAAAATAGATGTGTTTAAAAATGGTTTTCAAAATATTCTTCTAAAATATTTTTTCATAATATATATATCATATTATTGTTATGAATAGTGACATTTATGGCAGTGCAAAAATGAATATTAATTTTATTCATGATACTTACAGTGCTTTCGGGACCCTCATTTTCCACATTCTTCATGGAATTATGAGTGGTTCACTATTTTATTTGCCATTTATTTTAACAAAATTTATACAATTATTATCTGAAAAATACTTTAATTTATATCTTGTCTGGAAACTGTTTCCCTTAATCTTCAAAATCAATTTTCTTACTCCTATACCACAGTTTAATTATAATATTAATGCATGAAATACACTAGTGATTTTAAACTCAATTAAGATAAATTATATGCTTATTTGTAATTTGAATTCAATTACTATTTCTTCAAAGGTGATAAAAAGTTTTGGATAAGAATATGAATAACATCTTTTCGTACCCAAAATAAAACAACATATTAAAGTAATCAAGATATATGGGTTAACTATTAAATTTATTTTATTTAACTTCTACAAATAGTTAAAAATATTTTAGTATTAAGCGAAGCTCTTATATTAGCATAAACGTCGTATGGTATTCAAAAGTTATTAGATTACCGATTCAAGATAGATCCTTCAAATTTATTATCTATCGAGTTCCACAATTCTGGAAAACAACTTATAATTTGAGGAAAAAGTATTACTGGAAAATTTTCTAATATTTATCAACAAAAAAAAAAAACTAGCGAATTTAATAAATAATATACTTAATAATATAATTTATGAACTTAAAGTCTAACTAATTTTTTATTAGAATTACCAGTCTCAAATGGAAATATTTACGACCAAACTCAGTTTATGTTTTAAAATTTGAAGATATTAAATTCTAAGGTTAAAATAATAATATATTGTAGTAGTTTTGTTTATTATTCATACACACATTTATATATTTCAAGTTCATTTCGAATGTCTTTTAAGAACTCTATAATTATCAGGTAATAAAATTATAAATGTTGATGGAGTGATGTTTTCTGAAAAATTAACTGCAAATAACTGTCAAACAAATGTTTATTAAATAAGAAACTGTCTTTATTTTTCTATATTAAGGAAATGCTTACTTATTTAATTAAATTTCAATAACAAAGTATTATTAACTATCCATTATTATCATTGTTCCCAAACAATATTATAATAAAAAATTATAAATTTCTCAAGCAATTATTTCTTACATAATTTTGACTGACACAATGAAATAAAATTTGATATCAGTCATTTTTTAAATAGCGCACATTATAAACATCTGACACAAGCAAATTAAAGTGATGAAGAAGATTTAATATTCGTAATTAATATTTTTAGTTTAAAAAAACTTGGAAATCAAGCCACTTCATTTCAAATATAAATATACACTGTTGGACAATTGCTAAGGACGGATAACACTATCATCCATAGCAACCACAAAATGAAAGGAAGCAAAATGTGGAAAATTATAATAAGTGCGGAATATAGTAAGAAGAAGTATGCGTATGCAAATTTTTTTCCACGTCTGTTCATTACATGATAGCGTATAATAGCTTTAAAGGTTTTGACGCGTGTGGAGAGTTGTTGTTTCAAGTCAAAGTTTTATAGGAAAGCTTTAATAGACGAACTTGATATTTTTGGTGTGTCTTCCCTACATCACATAGATGATTTTATGCGTGGCCGAATTATTGGAAAGATCCAAGAAGGGCGAAAAATAACAGATGTTGCCAGGGAGTTCGACATCGCTCACAGCGTTGTTTCACGGCTGTGGAAGTCATTTAAAACTACTGGAATGTGTAGTAGGCGTCACGGGGGAGGTCGTGTTAGAAGTTCGACGCCTGCAGAAGACAGATATATCGTGTTATCAGCAAAAAGGAACAGGTGCACCACAGCTCAGCAGGTGGCAAATCAGTTTCTTGCTGTCTCAAAAAAGCAGATTTCCCGAAAAACTGTTGCCAGATGTTTGAGTGGAGGAGGAGTATACGTCTGCAGACCTGTTGTGTGTGTCCCATTGACCAGACACCACTGTACTGGCTGTTTGCAATGGTGTCGTGAGCATCGCAGTTGGACTGAACAGTCCTGTCGGATATCGATCCCTTTCCTGGATATTTTCTGGACGATAAGCAGTACCGCTCTCGTGCCAGATCAGTTGGTATTTTTTTAAATGTGTATTTTCTTCTTTATTTTTTTAATCCGATGACAGACTGAACCTACTCTCATCTGAGAAGAGTACGCATGCCCAGTCCTGTTCAGTCCAATTGCGATGCTCACGACACCATTGCATGCAGGCAGTACGGTGTTGTCTGGTCAATGGGACACACACAATAGGTCTGTGGACGTACAGTCCTCCTCCCCTCAAACGTCTGGCAACAGTTTTTCGGGATATCTGCTTTCCAGAGGCAGCAAGAAATTGATTTGCCATCTGCTGAGCTGTGGTGTGCCTGTTCCTTTTTGCTGATAGGACGATGTATCTGTCTTCTGCAGGCATCTTACTTCTAACACGACCTCCCCTGTGCCACCTACTACACATTACAGTAGTTTTAAATAACTTCCACAGCCGGTGAAACAACGATGTCAAACTCCCTGGACACATCTGTTATTTTTCGCCCTTCTTCGATCTTTCCAATAATTCGGTCACCCATAAAATCATCTAAGTGATGTCGGGAAGACATACCAAAAATTTCAAGCTCGTCTATTAAATCTTTCCTGTAAAACTTTGACTTAAAACAACAACTCTCCACACGCGTCAAAACCTTTAAAACTATTATGAACGCTATCACGTGATGAACAGACGTAGAAGAAAAATTTGCATACGCATACTTCTTCTTACTATATCCCTCACTTATTCTAATTTTCCACATTTACTTCCTTTCATTTTGTGGTTGCTATGGATGATAGTGTTTACCGTCCTTAGCAATTGTCCAGCAGTTTATTACAAATGGTTCTATTATCAAACAACTATTAAATATATATTCACTACAATACAACATTTCTATATTTTTATCGAAGCAAATACATGAATGTAAAATATTTTGACATTTGATTATCACAACAATCATTTAGGTTTTGTAAAATGTAACTACTAATAGAATCAATAATATTTTCCATAAATATTTTTGAAAGTATCAAAATTATCTAATACATATGATATGAGTTTAAAATAAAAAGTACTTGTAAAGCTAAATTTAGTTCTCAAAGTAACCATTTTAAAATATAGCCATAATTTGTTTTAATTCCTAAAAGTATTTTCTTCTTATTAAAATAAAATCCGTGGCTTAATAAAACATGTGCTTTTTATTTTGCTGTAAAATAAAATTTGGGGCGTATACTTACCTCTTTGTTTTTTTTTCTGAATTCAGTGTGCTGCTCCTGTATAAGTTATGGATATGATAATCAGATAAAGGATAATTCCTATCCAAACCTCGTCACTTTGACCGTAACTGTGAGAAACGTGTTACTATTTTTCTCGTCATTACTTAACGCATGCTTTAAAATAACTGCGACCAAAGTTTATTCAAATTTTGCTTATCGAAATAATATCTCTCACTTTAACAAAACTTTCTATTAGTCCTTTTTAAAATATAATATAAAAATACTTCATTTTAATTATTAAAACGCGAGAGAAAATATTTCATTTTTAAATTCAAAAAAGATAAAATTCCGTAATTTCCATATAATAATGCTTACACTATTTTCTACAGTTTACTTAACATTTCTTATTCAATACTAGTTTTGAAAGCTTTTTCAAGCTGTTTCAATCACTATGTTAATAAAGAATATTAATTCTCTTTTTTAGCAGTTAAACTTTAAACTATTAAATGTACCGATATTATTTATAATAAAATTGTTAAAATACATTGATATTTTTTGTAATAAAACATAAAATAGTTTTTTAGATATAATACTAATAATATTTCAATTTTTTTTTCATATTTTTCTCAGTTTGTATCGTTTAAATTTTTCGTATATTTTCTTAATGGCTGATGCATTTCTATTGTATTTTATAACAAAACGTACTCTGCTGTAATAATAGAGAAATATGAATCAACAAAATATTTCTTATATTATTACACACTCTAAAACACGATTAAACTTTTAAGATGCTAAGTTTCTTCACTTAATTTCATTTCTGCCTAAATAGGATAAAGTAAGTATTATTATATTCCTTTATACATACATAGAGAATAGCGATAATTCTGACAGTATTTTAAATTACAACATGAAGTATACTTATTTTTGAAAAAAATAAATAAATAAATAAAATAAAGACATTTGTGTCAATTGTTGGCAAGAAGACTCTGACAGAAACAGAAAATCTTTAAGTAGGAAACTTTACTAAAGATATATACTCCCTGATAATAAAATATCTAAACACAACAATTAAAAAAAAAAATGCTTTTATACAAATTAAATATTTTTTCTTCAAAAGAAAAGTAAAATATTATAATTTTGTCCCAAAATGTACTAAAGAACTAAATATTCACCACCTTAACATTGAAATGAAGAAAACGTCCACTTTTTTTAGGTGATGTAATTCCACAGAAAGAAAATCATTTGATTTGAATTTTTTTCAATATTTCATTCATCGTCTGCTATTTAAATTTTATTTGTCTGTAAAATACCGCATTAAAAAGGTAACGCATGAAAGAATACGCTTATGCTTTTTTCCGAAGTGGTTTATATTCCTATTTATTAATTTAGGAATACTGCAAAACGCATGATTTTTCTAGTATTTTAGAAGGCGAGATCTTAATCTTAAATAATATGTTTTTAAATATATTAAACTACTTAATTTCAACGGTAATTGAAGATGTTAACGCTGATTTGAATCTTAAAAAGCTCAGAAAATGTATTATTCCCTATCTTTCTTGGCGTCATATTCATGAATGTAGAAGTGTTGCTAAATTCCTTTCGCAAGAGATGTCATAACAATCGATGAAGCTTGGATTTTTTTAAGTGACTACAACAAAAAAAACATCAGCTCATTATTATAAAATAAAGAAATCGTGCTTCAAAGAATCAAAAGAAAGTTTTAATAGAGGCGAAATGATTGTACACGATTTCTTATAAAACAAAAGTAAAAATGGCAAAATAAAAGTAAAAAATGACGAAAATGTGTGTTTGTGAAAATCAACTTTAGATCAAGAGCATATTTTAAATCCAATATTAAAATTCCAGATCTTTATCCACAATGCCATCAATCTTCGAAAAATATGTAAACAAAGCAAAAGCAGACGCACACCAAAACCCACAATTGTTTTCCTAAAAAAAATTACAATCGGTAACAGGAATTTAGACCCTTCCTTCACCGATATTCTTGCTAAATTTTCTGATAAGTCACTGATAGATTTTCGTGCTTCGGGATTTTTCAAATCTGCAACACCCAAAAGCTGATCTACAACACTTTATAGATTTTGGAAGACCAATCAGGATGAATAGAACAAAATACTTCTTCCAATATATAACTAACATAAAAATTACGATATACAATGATAGTTAAAGGCAAGAGATATCAAACAGAACATTAGAAACATGAAATACATGAGTATAATTTTTTCTGTCCCTTTCATTTTAAAATCGTCTAAAAAGTAATGACCGAAGAGCCTCTGAATCTTTACATAAAATCTAACAGAAATACAATCATCATAATTTTAAAAAAATCCTATCATACCATGTTTGTATTTATGCGAAAGAGCATCATTTGCCGATTACTTTGTTTTAAGCTTTTAAAATTTTAATCGTTTAGCTGCAGAAATGAAGGCCTTCTTTGTCGTTGCTGTTGCCATATGCTGCACGGTGGGCACTTTTGCCCTTACCCAGTGTGAAGAGCACCGAGAGAGAGAACTCAAATCTAATACCGAAATAAAGCTCATCCCCAAGTGTGATGCCAATGGTGATTACGAGGCCCTTCAGTGCTTCACCGGTTCCAAATTCTGCATGTGCTGGAGGCCTGATGGAAGCCACATAACCGATCCATCCATCAAGATCAAGACCTGCAAATGCCACGTCCACAGGGATGCTGAACTCACCAAGAGTAAGTCCATTCCCTCATGTCAAAGTAAAATCTATAAGACTTCTTATTTCTAAATTAACTATTCTTCTTTGATAGCTGCCTTATTGATTAAAATTTCTGTTTGACAGATTGAGGTATTGATAGTATGCCTATCTAATTGATTTCTCATACGATAAACCTTTTAAGTACATATAAAAGCAATTAATTTAATTTATTTTTAATTTTCTGTATTTGGAGGACAAACTAGACTTGTTATTGGTAACTTAGAAAAATCAAATATAGATAATGAGAATCAGTCATCAAAAGTATCCAAGAAGTTTTCAATTATAAATTTTATTCTCATCATTAACTTTTGTGTCTAATAATTTGAACCTCATATACAATGATTAAGGAAGTTAACATCTACATCTTATTTTACAGATTTATTGTTAAACATACAAATTCTGTCTTGAAAATAATGTCATGAAGTCTATTAAAAATCATTTATGGAATTTATCTTTACAAGTGTTCAAAAATTTTCAAAAATAATTTTCTTTTACTTAGATACATAGATGTCAGTGGGACTTCCACCTCTCGAAATAGTTGTGGAAGTCTTCCTCCTTAATATCCTTTAATTGTGCGAAGCAAACTGCTTTGACCCTTGCATATTTCCCAAAATATTTCCATTTCAGGAAAATTTGAGGTTTGGAAATAGAAAAAAGGAGCCAAGTCTGTATAGTACAGGTGCTGGGAATCTCTGCTTTGACCTGGTATTTGGTGATTAGCATTATTGTGATGCAGTTGCCAGTAGTGTGTGATGTCAGTCCTGATACGTTGAATCCTGCGCTTCAATCTTTTGAGGATTTCTTCGTAAAAGTTTTAGTACTCAGGGTTTCTAGATTCTACAAACTCGTGGTTCAACCAATCCGTAGATGTCAAAAACTAGATAAACATGATCTTGTAATGTTCGAGTTGTTCATTTTGGCTTTTTTCGAGTATCTGTAAGAGGGTGTATACACTCCAATGATTGATTTTTAGTCTCTTTATCATATCAAGTCTCGCCACCTGTCGAATATTTTTCGCTCACGTTTGCACATTTCTAGGCTTTCTTGGCGCATTTCAATGCAACACGACTTTTGCTCGTCAATGAGTTCTTTTGGAATCATATTTGCACACACATTTCGTCTACTGATGTTGTTTGTAACAATTTAATGAATTTGAAATTTCGGAATATCTAACATGTCGGCAATTAAACAAATACTTAGTCCGCGGTGTGAGTCCAATAGTTTCCTCAATCGTGTCTCATTGTCAGCAGTGGTAGTTCTGGATGACAATCATAGTCGTCGATCTCTTCCCTGACTTCCAAAAGTTCTTGTATCATCAAAATACTTGCTGGTCTGACAGGGCATGTTCTTTGTAATCAGTCTTGATCCTGATAACAGTTTCCTAAGTGGTCTTGCCAGGTTTCAAGCAAAACTCAGCTGCATATCTGTTGTGTGATTATATAGTTGTCAAATAGTGCTTACAAATAATATTATGAATTTCAATAATGTATTATTTTTTTGTTAACATTGTGTTCATTATGTACTTTTTTTATTTTCCTTCTCAGATTTAAACCTTGAGAATAGATGCAGAAACTGGCTCTGTATTTGTTATTAAAAATTACTTTCAATTTAATCATACAGTTACTAATCTATTTTCACATATACACATTCATTTTACATATGTTAATTCAAATATTTAAGCATTACTAACAGCATCGTTAAGTACTCACGTGGTATTCATAGTTTACATTGATTAATTAATAAAATAAGTGGTACTACAATAAAATCTTACTGGCTGGAAAAAAAATATTTGCATAAAAATAAAACATTGACTTACGGCCTATTTTTGAGGACTTCGAAAACATGTTAGTTCATTCCTTCAGCGTGGCTTTCATGTGTTATAAGAGTTAATATCATCTTCTCCAGTTTGAGAGCTCATAGGACTTGATTAGTTTAACTTTGTGATTTTTTAGTATCTAAAAGGTCTGAAGTAGAAGGTAAGATTTGAGTAACAAGCAGAGGTTTTTCTATTTGTTTGGAATTCGGGATTTAACCTCGCCATTTTCTGTAACTCCTTCCGCTTTCTCTAACTCACCAAATATCTTCCATCTTGTAACCTCGTCCTATCTGGAACAAGTTTAGAGCAGTCTACTTTGAGGAAGGGGAATAGGGAATAATACTGCATGCAATCTCACGAGAAAAGGAAATATAAAAAAAGAATTCCATCCAGGGAAAAATGGGCAATTTTGTTAATTTACAAGAAGTATCTAGCCAGTAAATACAACATATCCTTGTTCTAACGAGCGTTTTCACTTAAACAGGACAGAAAACTAACTGTCACGGGCAGGCCAGTCGTCACTGCTCAGAAGTATATTAACTAACAGCTCGGTGATTGGATAGGTTACCTCACTACCAGTTTCAACCAGTTAGACAGTTACATTCGCTTCAAAAGAAATTCACAGGCAATACATATGACAAACCTTGTATAAGGATGCTACAGATTATGTTATAACAGTGATGACCTCAAAGTTCTGCATTTATTGGAAATTATGGAGAAAGTTTTTATCTTAGTATTATCGAGCAAAATTACGAAAAAACGAACTTGCGTTGAATAGAAATAAGCCATAATTAGCACAAGAAATTTAGCATTTGTTTATTTAAGTCATCATTATGTTTTAATTGCATTTTAGAGGTGTAAAGATATTTTGCTAATGATCTGTGTGATTCGTAAAAAAAATATTTCCCCATCCGGAAGTTATCTATACCTCTCTCTTAAAATGCAAAATTCTCTTAAATTAAAATTCTAGTGCAAAACGTGTGATCTTTATTTAAAAATCTTTCTAATACTACCTACCTAATACTCTGATTCTAAATTATGTGTGTCATCCGGAAAAGCTAAATTTATTCATATTAAAGATTGATAAACATTTATTCTGGGAATTCTTAAATAGTTTGATGTTTATTTTTAATTTTATAATGTGTTATTTTGTATTCTATTGTATTTACATTCCATTTTCGCTGCAGACTTTTTCTTCAGATAATACCTGTTTCACTCTGCAAACGAGAATATGGTCGAGTGTTGAGCAAAATGTGAAAGGATACCACTCCTTGAAATCTTCAATGGTAAACCCACAAAAAAAAATTAGAAACTGCTATTTTTTAAATAGATCAGCCCCTTCAAAAGAAGGGTCTACAATTTCTCTTTACATGATTTATATATTTGCAAAATTGATGAAAGCCAAGAGTGTAATTTACTTTGGCAGTCGAACATCCAGATCTAATCGCTATAAATATTGGTAGTAAATTTCTGGTAGGATAAACCATATTTTTAAATTTGGTTTAAAAACCGATCTTACTTCATTAGATTTGTGTTTCTCACATGCTACATCTTGTGGGTTACCGGTGGGTATTGTATATGCTAAAATTTACTTTTTCTATTGGTGGTGCTATTAAAATGATTGGTATTCAGTGCTATTTCCTAAGATTGAAGTAAATTTTTTATAGGTAGCAAAGGAATATTAGGAAAATTCGTTCCTCAATGTAACAACGATGGTACCTATGCCAAAAAGCAGTGTCATGGGTCTACAGGCTTATGCTGGTGCGCTGATGAAGATGGCAAAAAAGTCACCGAACCAGTGCGTGGAGAACTCAACTGTTAATTTCACTGTAAATAACTTCCAATAAATTTCACTAGTTGCTCAGCATCGCATTCTATTCTTCCAATTTGAAACAGAAAACAGAACAATGTTTAAAAATTATTAATTTCGATGTAAAAGCAATTAGATATTTGCATATGACGTTATCGGATTCTCGCGGATGAAATTGTCTGTTTACAGTCTAGAGCATGGGTTCCCAAACTTTTTTTTTCTCGTGGACCACTTTCTTGCTATTTTCGATAGACCCCCTGCTGATATATTTCTACTGTATTTTTAAAATTCCTAAAAAATATCACTCTAAATTGGGGGTGTTAAGAAGAAAAAAGTAGCACATTTTCTTGTCTTTTTTATTAAAATAATACTTCTGATTTTAGAAGACTATAAACATTTATTATTACAAACAATCAACCATTGACAAAAATGAACAATAACTATTATCTATTGTTCTATTAAATTCTGTGTCTGAACAGAGTCTCGAATATTTTTGAGTACCTACCTAGTGAATGATGCTACCTGCCTACGTTAATAGGTAAATCTAAGCCAAAATTTTTGTTCTTTATTATGAAAACCATAAAATTTTTCGTGGACCGCAACTTAAAAGTTTTGAACCCCTGCTTTCTTTTCACGTATACGTGGAACCCCCGTGTGGTCTCCTATAGACCCCTGGGGGTCCACCTGGATCACTTTGGGAACCTATGGTCTAGAGGGACATTGAAAATAAACATGATTTTCTTGTGAATTGTGTTCAAGTTATCCTTGGTATTAATTAGTTTGCTTATTGAAATGAAGGAAAAAAATTAATTAGAATTACTCTTGAATATAGACTTGTGGTACAAAAAATATTTCTATTAAGAATCCAATTTTCGTGGTTCCCAAAAGATATACCAGAACGTAAAGAAAACATAGAAGCAGCCGCCATGTTTCTCGTCCTCAGTTGTCTTTTTCTAGATGTGAAAGTGTGGTTTTGAATGATACGATGTGTTTTTCCATGTAGTTTAAAATGCAGATGGAAGATACATAAACAGACTGATTAAAAATTTTCCTATTTAAAAATAATTTAATTCGAAGGTTAAAGTATCCAAATAGATAACAATATTTCATTGATTCTGAAGTAAATTTCAACTATATAATGTAATTTTAATGATAAATATTTATGTAATATTAAAAAAAAAATTCTTAAGTAAGTTGATGATTCTTAATAAAGTCGTAAATAAAAAAAAGCCAATTAAAGCTTATTAACAATGAAAGTAATATAAAACTAAAAAAATATTTAAATGTTTTTAAGTTTTACATTACTTTTATTGTTCAACAAAAAGTAATTGGCAAATCTAGATTGAATGAATGCGTGAAAACAAGTAAATGATCTCTAATTCTAAAAACACCAATTTTGAGAGCAAAATTATTAATAGTTAATTTTATTTGTATAGTAATCTTGCATTTATTATTTTAAATTAAAAAAAAATATTACATATAATAGGAAGCTCTATAATAAGAATGAAGAACATTAAAAATTCAATGAAAATGTTATTCAACAGGGAAAGTCAGTAATTTCAGTTTAAATTATTACATTAATTATAATTATTAATGAAAACATAATTAAAAATATAAAGCATTCAGATATATAAATAAAAAGAAATAATACTGAATTCCAATTGCAATTTGAAAATTTTTTGTGACTTATTGTAAAAGTACAAAAGGAGAGAAAGAGAGTTCATACATTTATTAATAGTCAAACACCCAGAATTTTTATTAATGTAAATATATTTATTAACAGACGGATAATATAAATTTATTCGAAAAATATAAGATTTATAGCAAAAGATTAAATCAAGAAGAAATATGAACAGTAAAAAGTAAAAATGGAAAAGATTAAAATAGAAAAAGAGTGTTTTTGCCCCAAGATCAAAATAAATTCTCAAGAATTAATCTCAAAATAATAAAATAAAAAAACACATTCAGAATAATCTATCAGATTGATATCTGTGACAATAATCAATTAAAATAAATTGCTCAAAAGTAATATAAATTGGCGAAAACATTTCGGGTTTTAAAATTAATAGAACTTCTCCAATTCTGAATCTTTTGATGACAATTCGATGTTTGAATTGTTAGAAGGAAGAATGTCACAAAAAATCACAAAAAAAAAAGGAAATTAAGTCAAAAGGCCTTCTGCAACATCCATACTGTAACAAAGCCTTCTGTAACATCCATACTGTAACAAAGCCTTCTGTAACATCCATACTGTAACAAAGCCTTCTGTAACATCCATACTGTAACAAAGCCTTCTGTAACATCCATACTGTAACAAAGCCTTCTGTAACATCCATACTGTAACAAAGCCTTCTGTAACATCCATACTGTAACAAAGCCTTCTGTAACATCCATACTGTAACAAAGCCTTCTGTAACATCCATACTGTAACAAAGCCTTCTGTAACATCCATACTGTAACAAAGCCTTCTGTAACATCCATACTGTAACAAAGCCTTCTGTAACATCCATACTGTAACAAAGCCTTCTGTAACATCCATACTGTAACATACATACTGTAACAAAGCTTTCTGTAAGATACATACTGTAACAAAGCCTTCTGTAACATACATACTGTAACAAAGCCTTCTGTAACATACATACTGTAACAAAGCCTTCTGTAACATACATACTGTAACAAAGCCTTCTGTAACATACATACTGTAATAAAGCCTTCTGTAACATACATACTGTAACAAAGCCTTCTGTAACATACATACTGTAACAAAGCTTTCTGTAACATACATACTGTAACAAAGCCTTCTGTAACATACATACTGTAACAAAGCCTTCTGTAACATACATAGTATAACAAAGCCTTCTGTAACATACATACTGTAACAAAGCCTTCTGTAACATACATACTGTAACAAAGCCTTCTGTAACATACATACTGTAACAAAGCCTTCTGTAACATACATACTGTAACAAAGCTTTCTGTAAGATACATACTGTAACAAAGCCTTCTTTAACATACATACTGTAACAAAGCCTTCTGTAACATACATACTGTAACAAAACCTTCTGTAACATACATACTGAAACAAAGCCTTCTGTAACATACACACTGTAACAAAGCCTTCTGTAACATACATACTGTAACAAAGCCTTCTGTAACATACACACTGTAACAAAGCCTTCTGTAACATACACACTGTAACAAAGCCTTCTGTAACATACATACTGTAACAAAGCCTTCTGTAACATACACACTGTAACAAAGCCTTCTGTAACATACATACTGTAACAAAGCCTTCTGTAACATACATACTGTAACAAAGCCTTCTGTAACATACATACTGTAACAAAGCCTTCTGTAACATACATACTGTAACAAAGCCTTCTGTAACATACATACTGTAACAAAGCCTTCTGTAACATACATACTGTAACAAAGCCTTCTGTAACATACAGACTGTAACAAAGCCTTCTGTAACATCCATACTGTAACAAAGCCTTCTGTAACATCCATACTGTAACAAAGCCTTCTGTAACATCCATACTGTAACAAAGCCTTCTGTAACATCCATACTGTAACAAAGCCTTCTGTAACATCCATACTGTAACATACATACTGTAACAAAGCTTTCTGTAAGATACATACTGTAACAAAGCCTTCTGTAACATACATACTGTAACAAAGCCTTCTGTAACATACATACTGTAACAAAGCCTTCTGTAACATACATACTGTAACAAACCCTTCTGTAACATACATACTGTAACAAAGCCTTCTGTAACATACAGACTGTAACAAAGCCTTCTGTAACATCCATACTGTAACAAAGCCTTCTGTAACATCCATACTGTAACAAAGCCTTCTGTATCATCCATACTGTAACAAAGCCTTCTGTAACATCCATACTGTAACAAAGCCTTCTGTAACATCCATACTGTAACAAAGCCTTCTGTAACATCCATACTGTAACATACATACTGTAACAAAGCTTTCTGTAAGATACATACTGTAACAAAGCCTTCTGTAACATACATACTGTAACAAAGCCTTCTGTAACATACATAGTATAACAAAGCCTTCTGTAACATACATACTGTAACAAAGCCTTCTGTAACATACATACTGTAACAAAGCCTTCTGTAACATACATACTGTAACAAAGCCTTCTGTAACATACATACTGTAACAAAGCTTTCTGTAAGATACATACTGTAACAAAGCCTTCTTTAACATACATACTGTAACAAAGCCTTCTGTAACATACATACTGTAACAAAACCTTCTGTAACATACATACTGTAACAAAGCTTTCTGTAACATACATACTGTAACAAAGCCTTCTGTAACATACATACTGTAACAAAGCCTTCTGTAACATACATAGTATAACAAAGCTTTCTGTAACATACATACTGTAACAAAGCCTTCTGTAACATACATACTGTAACAAAGCCTTCTGTAACATACATCCTGTAACGAAGCCTTCTGTAACATACATACTGTAACAAAGCTTTCTGTAAGATACATACTGTAACAAAGCCTTCTTTAACATACATACTGTAACAAAGCCTTCTGTAACATACACACTGTAACAAAGCCTTCTGTAACATACATACTGTAACAAAGCCTTCTGTAACATACACACTGTAACAAAGCCTTCTGTAACATACACACTGTAACAAAGCCTTCTGTAACATACATACTGTAACAAAGCCTTCTGTAACATACACACTGTAACAAAGCCTTCTGTAACATACATACTGTAACAAAGCCTTCTGTAACATACATACTGTAACAAAGCCTTCTGTAACATACATACTGTAACAAAGCCTTCTGTAACATACATACTGTAACAAAGCCTTCTGTAACATACATACTGTAACAAAGCCTTCTGTAACATACATACTGTAACAAAGCCTTCTGTAACATACAGACTGTAACAAAGCCTTCTGTAACATCCATACTGTAACAAAGCCTTCTGTAACATCCATACTGTAACAAAGCCTTCTGTAACATCCATACTGTAACAAAGCCTTCTGTAACATCCATACTGTAACAAAGCCTTCTGTAACATCCATACTGTAACATACATACTGTAACAAAGCTTTCTGTAAGATACATACTGTAACAAAGCCTTCTGTAACATACATACTGTAACAAAGCCTTCTGTAACATACATACTGTAACAAAGCCTTCTGTAACATACATACTGTAACAAACCCTTCTGTAACATACATACTCTAACAAAGCCTTCTGTAACATACAGACTGTAACAAAGCCTTCTGTAACATCCATACTGTAACAAAGCCTTCTGTAACATCCATACTGTAACAAAGCCTTCTGTAACATCCATACTGTAACAAAGCCTTCTGTAACATCCATACTGTAACAAAGCCTTCTGTAACATCCATACTGTAACAAAGCCTTCTGTAACATCCATACTGTAACATACATACTGTAACAAAGCTTTCTGTAAGATACATACTGTAACAAAGCCTTCTGTAACATACATACTGTAACAAAGCCTTCTGTAACATACATACTGTAATAAAGCCTTCTGTAACATACATACTGTAACAAAGCCTTCTGTAACATACATACTGTAACAAAGCTTTCTGTAAGATACATACTGTAACAAAGCCTTCTGTAACATACATACTGTAACAAAGCCTTCTGTAACATACATACTGTAACAAAGCCTTCTGTAACATACATACTGTAACAAAGCCTTCTGTAACATACATAGTATATTAAAGCCTTCTGTAACATACATAGTATATTAAAGCCTTCTGTAACATACATACTGTAACAAAGCCTTCTGTAACATACATACTGTAACAAAGCCTTCTGTAACATACATACTGTAACAAAGCCTTCTGTAACATACATACTGTAACAAAGCCTTCTGTAACATACATACTGTAACAAAGCTTTCTGTAAGATACATACTGTAACAAAGCCTTCTTTAACATACATACTGTAACAAAGCCTTCTGTAACATACATACTGTAACAAAACCTTCTGTAACATACATACTGTAACAAAGCCTTCTGTAACATACACACTGTAACAAAGCCTTCTGTAACATACATACTGTAACAAAGCCTTCTGTAACATACACACTGTAACAAAGCCTTCTGTAACATACACACTGTAACAAAGCCTTCTGTAACATACATACTGTAACAAAGCCTTCTGTAACATACATACTGTAACAAAGCCTTCTGTAACATACATACTGTAACAAAGCCTTCTGTAACATACATACTGTAACAAAGCCTTCTGTAACATACATACTGTAACAAAGCCTTCTGTAACATACATACTGTAACAAAGCCTTCTGTAACATACATACTGTAACAAAGCCTTCTGTAACATACATACTGTAACAAAGCCTTCTGTAACATACATACTAAAATACATTCATTTGAATTAATTTTGGTGTTTTTCATTTCAAGAAACAAAATTTTCAATTAATGATTAATCATGATACATTGAAAGAGGTATCTGAAAATGATGTATACTAATTTTTCCAGATTATCAAAAGTAATGTCATCGCATTTTGAGAGAGAGAAGAAACATACAATTTAATATCTTTCTAATAGATTATGTATTTACTAAAAATGTTAATTTAATTTCAAAATTTAAATTTTAGATTTGATCAGAATAATGATATTTATCATCAAAGTTACTTTAGTTATTGCAATAGATGACCAAAATATAATTTCAATGAAAATTTAAAGTCATGTTTTTAAAACTGTTGCTTTTAAGAAATTGACTTTTTTCAGTTGAGAAAATATCACACAATAGAAATTATATGAAACAACGAACTGAGTTAATCTAACGGAGAAAAACGTCGATAATTTGACTAAGTGTTAGTCTGTTCTCTAACTCATGCAGCTTAAGACGTTTATGCTGATACGACCTATACTATTTAAAAATTCCTTATTGTCTAGTGTCTTAGTATGGCTAGGAAAGGAGGGGTTGCTAGCCCAAAACCTCGTTATTTCATTGTGTTTTCAAGTTGCAAGCTGCAAGGCATATTAATATTTCTTCTGTACATATACATATTGGGTGATTAGAAATATGCTCTCAATAAGGAACTGCAATATCGAAATAACACTATACACAAATTGTTCATATTTTGCGAAACCTCAATATTAACAACAAAATTTACTTTGCACATGGTGTTTTTTCTATTTTCCTCTGAAGATTCTGCCTGATTCTGTCAGATTATGTCATCAATTGAGCGCATTCTTATCGAAAAAACATTATAGAAAAGCAATAAAGTTTTCTGTCCATTGCAAGGTCCTCTCAAAAGAATTAAAAATACATTACAGTCTTAACCGGAAAATAATTACACAATTATTTGAAAAATTTAAGCTCACGGGAAATCAACCGTTTGCAGTGATCTCGATTTCAATTTGGTGTGCTTCAATTTGGTTTATTGTTGTTCCACAACTCTGTTTTCACATATTTTCTCTTTCAGAAGTGCCTTTTTAGAATCGTGTGATTTTTCTCAGTTTTTCGGATCACACAAAAATGTTCAGTAATTGACATATTCTTCTATCTGCAGTCATTGTGACCAGGAATTAGAGATATTCTAAAAGAGATTCTGAGTTAAATTGTACAATTCAAAGATAAATCGAAGCTAACGATTAGTCAACACCAGAGACATGACATTTTGTACTACGCATGCGTCGTGCCACAACAGGCAATGGATGAATATCGAATATGCCATTCCATATATCTATCTATATATCTATATCTATCTATCTATCTATATATATATATAAATCGTGCCAATTTCAGAAATTAGTGAAATCGAAATTATTTTACAACTCCTTTCGGATGTAGAAATATTTATCAGTATTTTAAACTAAACTTTTTGTTTCAGATAACTGAAAAAAAAAAATAGGAGTTTAGAGCCATTAATAAAATCCTCAGTGTAAAATAAAACTAATATTTGGTAACCATTATTTTCTAGTCGGGATAGGAATCTTAATGATTCAAATATCCAATTAAACAATGCATATTAACTTCATTTAAAGTAACAACTTATTCACATGATAATTACAAAAAATGAACAATCATTTGCTTAAATTAAATTCTTTTATAAAATATATCACTTTTCTGTAATTATTTTTTTTATCATATTTTGAAAAAACTTTTAAAAATTATTAAACTTTTGAAAACTTTTGAAAAATAACTTATGAAATAAGCAGAATGTTTCTTTTTATGCTTATTCTGATAATTTATTTTAAATTAAAATTTATTTTGCATCATAATTATTTTTGATTCTCTAATTGTAAATGAATTGATTGCTTATTTTTAGTAAAAATGTTATTTTAATTTGTTAAATAGCAGTGTTTCTCATGTGTTTCTGGATCAATTTGACGTAGAACGTATGTTTTCTGTTTGAACTTGTGTAAATTAAGCTTTCGATTCTTTTAATAACTTGTTAAAAGCACTAAAAATGATATTAGAAGCCTTTTTCTTTTCTTTCAAAGCAGAATTTTAAAAAACATTGTATTTCCTCAAAGTTTTCTAACTGAAAATATTATCTGGATTCACTTAGTGACTTTATGGTTAGTCTAAAGATTCGATTTAATGATAATATTTCAGAACATAAAAGAATTATGTTACTTCGGTTTTTATCTTTACAACTGTACTTATAACACGTGGTCACGTGAAGCTCGTTCTACTGTCTGATATGCGAATTTAAGTCAGTAGGGTGCGTCTTTCGTTTAACAAGAGGACCACGAAGGTGAGAGTACGATTTTGCTCTAAGCATCTCCGCGATAGATGGCGCCACCAGAGGACGCACTCCTCAATTTTGATATTGATCTGGATGAGGAGAAAAATTTTTGCAGAAAGATTGTTACATTCATATTAGCGAACTACCTCGAGGCTTTCGATTCCACCAATTTGATGTCTGTATTGCATGTATTGTGTAGGTCTTTGGTAGCATTGGGAATCGAACACAGCCCTTCAAGACGGAACGCAGATACTTTAACCACTAGGTCATCACTGCTAATTTATACGACAATTGTGACTTATTTATATAATCATTGCTTAAAGTTATTACGTGTTCAATGTTCATTGGTCTTTATGATCTCATTAATAATTTTTACTTTCCTGGTTTAGAAGTAACTCTGACCAGAAGGCATAGTACATCCTATTTTAGTTACTAAATACTCTTGAAAAAACTGTATCAACTATTAAGCCTTTTATGTAACATAAATAACGTAATATAATTAATGTCCTATGGCAATATTAGTGACATCGTAATAAAAGGGAGTCTTATTTATATGTGTCCTTGAATTCTTTCGAGATGGAAAACATTTAAAAGAGATTAATGCGGTGATAAGTCGAAACTCATACACCAATCCAAATAGTCAACAATGAAATCTTTAAATTTCCTATCTTTACTCCTATCAAATTTTAACTTTTCTATCGATTGTTACGCCACTCTCGCTGTTTGTATGGGGAGTTTCAAGACATTTGAGTTAAAAGTAATGAGTCTCTTTAAAATTAAGAGGAAATAAGTTAGTTAATACATTTTCCTTTGAAATGAAATTCAGTTCCAGGGAATTGTACTCAAATTTTTCAATTTACATAATCTGCCTTTTATTAATTTCTGTCCTCATCAGCTAAAATCTGACCTAAATTTAAAATGTATTAAATTTGAAGGTTTCTAAGAATAAAATGGTTTGCATAATGTAGTAACTTGTAAACAAAAACATAACTCGTAATACAAAACTAACTAAATAATCAATTACAATGATGTTTACATATTTGTATATATAATGTACCATTAAAATTAAATTATGATGTCGAGTAAAAATATGCAGAGTTGTGATAATGACAAATCTATAGCTTTATAAGCTGATGAAGTTTTCTTTGTTTATTTAAATAATGCTTAGTTTCCAGAACATATGACATTTTATCACCTATTTTTCAAGTCTATATATATATATATTTTAAAAACTTATTATTTTATATATTTTATATATAAATATATCTTATACTTTATAGAATATCTTACTTTTGAATGTTTTATTTCACAATTTGTGTGATCAATTTAAAAAGTAATTTAATATTTCTCTTGTCAATGTGAGAAAAATAATTCCTTAAGAAAATTAAGTGTTGGCATTGTCATTTTTCATCAAAAGCTTTTGAAAATTAATTAGTTATTGTATATCTCAGCTTTTCCTAGATATAAAATTTTACTGTGACTAATTTTCTCAAAAAAAAAAAAAAAAAAAAAAAATAACAAATGATTTTCAATTGATTTTCTCGACATTAACTTTATATAGAATCTATTGAAGAATTTTTTATTATTTTATAACTTGGGTGAAAGTGACTTGGGTCCTCAAAAATATTAATAAGATACAAAGAAGTCTTATGCAGCAACATATGTAGATGTTTAATTCTTTAAAAAATTTATTCAAAAATGTTTTTATTTAGAATGTCATTTCCTCTTCTAAAGTCCCGATCACATAAGAAAATTAGTTATTAAAGTATTCTTAACGTTTCTGCTTTACAAGATTCAAAATATAAAAAGTAAATGGTATTTTTTGTATAATCCATAATATTCATTAAACATATTTTGTTAATAATCAATAATCAATATATAACACGATTGTTTAGCAGTGCTGAAGCCAATTTCTTAAAACAAAATATATTTAACAGTATTATAATTATTTGATATAATTTCAATAATTTAATCACAAAAGTTATTAAAAATTGCATATAGGATAAGGGTTATTTTTCTTTAGATATTATAAGTGCTCGTAACAAAATATAGCAATAAAGAAATTAGAAATATGAAAATTATAACCGCTTAACCTTGAATAATGATTAGTTATTACGATCAGCTATTTAAAATAATAATCAGTTTATTTTAAATAGCTGCTGATAATAGAGCTCATGTTTCCGAGCAATAATCCAAAATTTCAGCTGAGAATCGTTGTCAATGTGACTGACTTAAATTAATGCCTCTATTATAAAATTGCATAATTTAATATTTTTCATCCATATCATTGATACCATACATATTTATTACCTTAAATTTCTTCAACTAAAATTAAAATGATGTTGAAAAAGATAAATTGAAAATGATCGCATCGGGGGGGGGGGGGACAGTAGTTTAGTTAAAAAATGGTGTCATTATTTAGACATTCAGAAGAGTTTCGACTTCGAATACCACAAAAGATTGTCCTGGTAAAGGGCTTATTTACTTGTACCATAGTTCTCTTCCGCTGTTTTTTATATGTTCTAATTTTCCTCTTCTGATGATGAAGCTAGACGAAAAGAATATCATCAGAGTGATTGATCACAATATCGATGTTTGATTCAAAATTAAGAAGAAATTATTAGAATTTATTAGTTTAATTATGAAATATAAAAAGAGAGGAATAAAAACGATCTATATTTAAAAAATCGAGTAATCAATCATCATGTAGAAAAATTTGTATGAAATAGAGTAAATGCAATATATCAAGATTATTTATAAGAAGATTAAATGCCATATATAACTAAAAATAACACACAAAAGCTACAAAATAATTGGAACTAAAAGGATATGTCCCACCATTGTGGTAACCCTTGCAACTTTCTTTTGTTCACCAAGCATTTCTAACGCTGTTGCCACTTAAAGAAAACCGTATATATGACACAAAGATGACGTAAAATATGAGAAAACCAAACTAAACCTGGCAACAAAAATTCAAATCTGCAACACCAAAGGAAAAACCGGAAGCACAATAATAAATACGAGGACGGCCAACAAAGACGGCAGATTTGGCGAGAAATCTCTGGAAGGATATTATCATAATTATACCAAACAATTTAATCACATTAATTTGTTAAAAGATCTCTAAACATCTGTTTTGTTCAGATATCTTTAAGTTTTCTCCAATTAATCTAATGTTGAAATCATATCAAGCAACTGCTGTGTAAATAATATCATTGAAAATCAACACCTGAAAAAAAGAAAAGATAATTGTTAACGACTATTTAAAAGAGTAAAACCACGATTTTTGTTACTCTCATTTTTTCCTGAGATTAAGTAAGTATTCATCTAATTTTAAATACTTAATTATATGAAAAATATTATTTTTAAAAAATGCATTTCAAAAAATTTCTTTTAGAGAATAATTATATATATAATAAAATATATGTGTGTGTTAAAGTTATACAATATTATGCACAAAACGAATTTTTGAATTTTCATTTGGTATAACTTCGTTTTACATATTTTACTCT